>JARYGA010059717.1:0-61434 GCA_030545235.1 Helianthus tuberosus | reverse complement strand
CATCATCCTCTTTCTTAATGTCCAATCTTCCCATTTCCAATACCAGATGGCAGTATCTATCAATGGCCTGCTTTGTTGTTTCATGATCAAAAGCTGTAAACATATCAAACGATTTCTTCAATAAAGCCTTTTTGTTTTTTATCATATCTGCACTCCCTCTGAATTTCTGAATCAAAGCTTCCCAAATTGATCTAGTTGTACCATTATGTTGAAGTAAAACAAAAATATCTTCTTTAACTGCTTGCTGAAGAATGCTGATCATCATCTTTTCACTTGTGTATTTCAACTTGTCAGCTTCTGAAAAATCATTAAAACCCTTTTCAAGCCCACGTTCATTCTTTGGTCTCTCGTAATCTTTCAGCAATGAACACCATGCATCAAATTTATATGCCTGAAACCAGTTCTCAAATCGACTTTTCCATCCCTGAAAATCCTCAATGTACATCAGCTTCGGTGGTTTCTGATGAGTTCCCGTCTCATTCTCACTGTACAATGTTTCAGCAGCAGTCACAGGAGCAACCGGTGTAGCGAATGCATTGTAGAATTCCTCAGCCATGTTTTAATAATCAGGTGATACTTCGGGAAATACCTGAATGAAAACAAAAACAACTAATCAGTTTAAACAAACTGAGAAAATGTGAACGTGTGTAACAGCTGAATCGATCTAGAACTCGTGTCGAAAATTCGCAGACACGTTCCAATGTTGTTCGGGTGAAATCAGTAAATGAATGGGCTTCTCACACAAAACAACTCCTTAACCAGAAAATCTTGGGCTGATGACAAAATTCTCACTTGATTGGGCCGTGATGTTCACTTTAAATGTTGATTGGGATTTTTAAACTCAAATACGATTGGGCTGGTACACTATAGTGGGCTGCTCTATTCAAATCACAAGCAAAACCTTGGGCAGACAACTTTTTTAAAAACGATTTGACCTAGACATTAATTGTTTCACATGTTAAAGCTGACAATTATATTCAATTACATTTGTCAATGGCCGACATATTAATGTTCACAACTTGAAATCTCATGTTTTCATTTATAATGTCTGACAATCGGTTTTATTGTCAAATTATAACTGGGTCGTTGATCTTTAATCACGTGAACTACTGATAGACTTCTTTCAATCGAGATATGCTTTTTCAAACTGAAACAACTTTTCAAGCCAAATAATAACGTTCGAGCGGAATAACCAGTAAGTCTCAAGCGGAATCCCAAAGTAATTTGGAGCGAAATTACACAGTATCTTGGAGCGGAATCACACAATATTTCAAGCAGAATCTCAGTTAAAGCGGAATCAACCGGAAACTTTCAAGCGAAATCAAACATAAAACGTGATTTCAAGCGAAATCAGACCCAATGTGTTGCTGACGTCATCATACTTTCGAGCAATTTCAAGCGGAACCTTAAAAATGATCATTTTAGTTTGAATTTCAGTCTGAAACTTCTATGGCTTTGTTAATACAGAATTCCGAACACACTTTGTGAATTTGAGCCGATTTTAACCGTGAAAAGTTGTGAATTTTGAAAAATCAGGTGTAGAAAAACAGAATTTGTGATGAAAACAGGTTGTTTTGGTATGAACTCCTCGTCCTGAGCTCTGATACCAATTGTAGGATCGAATCGCGACCTGAATGAGTCGTTTGGAAGAGCTCTAGTCCGTTTCAGAGGCGGAAACTAAGGAACGGATGTAAAAACAGCTTGAATATCACTTTAACCTTCTTGTATATTGATTTAACAGCAATTACAGTCACAAGAAATACCGGCAGCACTTCGGTACAATATCCTGATTCCCCACCAAATGACATGATCACTAGCCTATTTATAGAGTTTCTGATTCCCCACGAAAGTGCACTGTTCATTTCGTGGGAAATCAACATTTCGTGGAAATCACCATTTCGTGGGAAATCGCCATTTCATAGGAAATCAACTCTAAATCAACCTATTTTCTCATACAACGCGCCCTGATCTAACAATTCTAATGCTAGACTCGATACAAGACGAAGTCGACAGATGTATGCACCAACAGACTCCCCCTAAAATGCAAACACATTTAAAGGAAAATTTGAAAACAAACTATACAAACTAATTAACAACTGATATCAAATCACTTCAAATCACCATCCACTCGGCATAAACAATCAGAACACCCCCTCACAACAAACTATTTTCCCATTGTGATTTCAAAACACTTAAGTTTGTTTTAATCAAATGGTTTTTCCGGAAAATTAGTTTTGGTGATTTTCAAACCATTTGTAGGTTAGGGGATAAACTCATCATTTGTTCTCCAAAATACCACTTGTAAGTATGGTCCAATCAAGTTCAACTTAATGACCTTGATTAACCACTTGTCAATGAAAACCTCTTTCAACCACTTACAGGTTCACTCACCAACCATAATCACTTGTAAATCACAATATAACAATTTAAAGATATCACCTGCAGAGTTACCAACCAAACCTTTCAAGAATGATGCCGATTCCTGCTCCACTCTTACCAACCTGGGAGCTCCGGCAAGTCAGGAATTTATGGTGAAAATGTTGTCACCCAAGCCTGACCAGCCTTGGGTGATTTTGGCGGCAAACATCTGTCCCACCAACATTTTGATTTGTAAAATTCTTGAGCATCCTTCACTTTCCTGTCAACCATCTTTCCAAAAATATGTTTAACATTTCCATTAAACACCTTTTCAGCATCAAATTCCTTCTTATCAGCAAAGAATTGACCTGAAATCTCAAATCTACAGTTTGTTTTCAAATTTTCCTTTAAATGTGTTTGCATTTTAGGGGGAGTAAAAATTTTCTCAGAAAATCCAAAAACATTAGAAAATTTGAAAACAAACTATACAATAAAGTCAAAAATGAGTTTTGTTGTATAAAAGAGGAAATGATAATACATCAGTGGACGATCACCGCATGCTAAAGAAATGGAAAGTCAAAATGTGATAAATGGTCTCACAACAGATGTGACGGTAGGCTCAGCTAGACTAGTAGATTTGCGAGAACGATACAAACCTAAAATGAAAAAGCCTAGTTCTAGTGGGAAACATGGTCAAAAGCATAGTACTTAGTTTTGTCCTTCTTGATTGTGTGCCTACTCAGTAATCGCTGATTGTCGAAAGACATAAAACTGGTTAAGTTTGTGAACTTTCACAACTTTGCTGAAAAGTCGCTGTGATTGTGCTTTTCATTTTGCAAAGATTTAAACTTGTTTTATTTCTTTATTTTTGTTTAAGCATTGGACATCCTCTGTGTATACGTGAGTATCGACGTGGATGTTATTGCCTAAACGTTCTGCTTTATTTTCTTTGGTGTTTCGTTTAAGCTTTCGATCACCTCTGCGTATACGTGAGTATCGACCTGGTGGTTAAAGCCTAAACAATTTCAACTTGTTTTACGTTTCTTATTTTGTTTAAACATTGGACTTTCTCTGCGTATACGGAAGTATCGACCTGATTGTTAATGTTTAAACATTCTGTATTGTTTTCGCACAAATCACAGTTGATAAAAGTTTAAAGGCATTATTTGGGTCAGTGTATTGCATGATGAGGGGATATGCTGAGATCGTGGGGTCCATAAGAATTTAGTGCAATATTAATATACCTTAACGTATCGGTAAGCATTTCGAAAGTTTTTAGATTGAGTTTATGTGGACAACAATATCGTCAATCAATGTGAATCGTTTAGCGCTGAAAATGTTTAAAGCTTAACGGTGTTGGTGATTTGTCTCATAAACTGATATGATCCTCTTACACAAACTCACAAAAATATTGTATGTAAATATTTCTATTTCTGCATTTCATTTCGGTTATTTCACAAAATTCCAAAAAGATTTTCGACAACTGATGTTGAAAAGCTGATTTTCAAAATTTCGAGTGCTAAACATGACGAACAGGTTTGGGAAAGAGTGTTTGAAGATGTTTGAAATGAAAATGATATTCATTCAAGTGGTTCATCAGAAATTGACATGATAAATCATTTTGTTTGATACTTGAAAATAATGTATTCAGGGTTGTGTTTTCAAAGTGATTAGCAAAGTTTCTAAATTTGTTATATCTTATCTTTTACGAAACTTATGTTTTGGGTAGAGAATATGCAGGTGAGTCAGGTTGCGATCCTGATTCTGTAAAAGTCAGTCTACGATCCCAGCATATTTTGAGGGGCAGTCTGTTAGAGAAAGTTTGAAGATGAAAAGAGTATTAAAGCTTCACCCGAGGGGAGACTACCTGTTGGTGCTGATATTCAAGAGAGAAAGAGTGAGACAAGATCCAGATAGAGATTATGGAAGCCCGAAGACTGATAAAGACTGAAGACGAGAAGACTCGACACTGAAGACTCGTCAACATCTGAGGGGGAGTCTGTTGGTGCATACATCTGTCGACTTCGTCTTGTATCGAGTCTAGCATTAGAATTGTTAGATCAGGGCGCGTTGTACGAGAAAATAGGTTGATTTAGAGTTGTTTTCCCACGAAATGGTGATTTCCCACGAAATGGTGATTTCCCACGAAATGGTGATTTCCCACGAAATGTTGATTTCCCACGAAATGAACAGTGCACTTTCGTGGGGAATCAGAAACTCTATAAATAGGCTAGTGATCATGTCATTTGGTGGGGAATCAGGATATTGTACCGAAGTGTTGCCGGTATTTCTTGTGACTGTAATCGTTGTTAATTCAATATACAATAAGTTTAAAGTGATAATCAAGCTGTTTCGAGTCTATACGTTTGTTTCTGCCTTTCGTATAGCCTAAGAACTCTTCCGAACGACTCATTCAGGTCGCGATTCGATCCTACAAAACATGTAGTAAACATCATATCACTCCAACATAGAGTACAATATTCTAATGCATACTTTTACCAAATAACATGGCCAACCAAATCCTACATGAATTCCATCTAAAAATAGATTTCTCATGTTTATTTATCATCAAATACATCATATCCCCATATTATACGATTTCATCCATTACTTGCATATCATTTCATCTATTAATCTCACCTAGGCATTTCATCAAACACTTGGTGTGCATGCCACAATTTATGCATAATGTACAAGTGTTTCATGCTTTACTTCCTACTTCATGCTTTCATTCATCAATTAACACGAAAACATCAAAAAATTCATGTCACATGCAATCTACCAAACAAGAACGCATTACATACAACATAGCACAACAAGATTTGAACAAGGATTGGACATGGGTGACACACCCATGTCGCCATCTTCACCACTAGAAGTGGGTTTCACCTCCAAACATCAAATTACTCCAAATCGTTCATAACCCAAGACCTATATGATGATTTTAACACATACTCATACTCAATTTCATACAATTTCTCGATTTCCAACTTAACCCACTTCGTGCATAATTACCAATCTAGATTTTAAGACATACCTTATGATCCCCTTGTGAAGGTGATCATTAATCCATGTTCGGTTGTGAATTTAAGCCTTGATTCACCCTTCAATTTGATGGTTATAGTTGAGTTAGGGTTTTGGCTCTTTGGAGCTCCTGAACGTTCAAGAACACACACGAAGTGTGTGTTTGTGTGTGGTGATATTTCATTTTAATAACCCAACTTCCATCTTGTTCCATTTAGCCCCTCGTGTTTGTCACTTAACATAATTTGCACTACTTTCGTCATTTAATACTTTTACCCACACACTTAACTAGGTTAAATAGCCTAGTTATTTATTTCATGCTAAGTCATATAGGAACATGCGACAAATATAAACATTCGGGTTTTGGGGTGTTACAAAATTTTAGCATGGAAAACCTCTTAAGAAAGGAGAGTAAAAACCACGGGACTACTAGAGCCGCTTCAAATCCACTATCACAAATTAGAGCAATACAAAGTCTTCCCTAGTTATACTAGAGGCATACAATAATCATCATACACTTGGAATCAACAACTTCAAGCATATGGAATCAAGAACAAAGACAAAAGAAGGAAATATAACCAAAATCTGCAGCAATGAACAGAGGCTGTGCAGACAGACTTCCGGACGTAATTAACACAAACCTACCATTGGATAAGGTCGTCCTGATATTGTAATATCTGTTTCCAAAAATCAGAGCGATCCAACGGTTCAATCTCTAGGAAATTGACGACCTCTGCAGCTGGGTATGAAAGTGACGAAAATTTTCTTCTTCTTTTGTGAGACTTTTTGTGTGTGTTGTGAGGGTGTTACAAGCTGAAAACCTTGCCCTCTCCTTTTATCCATACACAAAAAATAAGAGGGGGCCATAAAAATAATTGTTGGGCTTCCTCATGGGCCCAAAAAACCCAAAAAGAATGTCTGAAAGATTTTACTGTCTTTAAAGCATCGATGATGTAAATCTCAAACAAGTGTTCTTAAACTCTTTCCCAGAGTCCTCTCAAATGAGGCTTACAGAGCCTTAAAAACCGAAAATATGACGGTTGCACAAGCTTCCCTTGGCGGTCTTTATCAACTAGTCATAAATGATTTGACAAAGCTATGCAACCAAAAACAGTTTTTGGTTGAGTTTGAAAAAACTGGTAGGCGACTCGGGTCTGCGTGCAATGACAAACACTTGAAAATAAAATGCAAAGATGATTCATCATGCAGTTGTTCGAAGCCTCACAGAAAATCCAAAGTAGTCCAGTTCAAAAGATCTGGTAATTACTATTCAAAGACGGGCAAACATAACTCTCAAAGAAAGTGGAAGTTCCTAAACAAGAAATCAAAGAGAGGTCGGAACACAAATCGGTGCTATGTCTGTAATAAAGAAGGCCACTTTGCAAAAGACTGTAAAGACAAAAGAAAGAGCCAAGCCCTTCTTGAAGCCATCAACAAGGTCGAACTGGTAGACGTTTCTGATATCGAATCTCTATACTCCCTAGACAATGAACCAGGGAAAAGAATGATATGCACCATATCCTATAGCTCTAGTGAGGAATCAGAAACAAGTGAGACATTAGAGTCTAAAGATGAGCCACTACGGATCTACATGATGGAAGAAGACTCTCAAGATACTCACGTCGATCAGTCATTAACGCCGGCAATGTTCCAGAAAATCCAAAAATCATAAAAACACAAACAGTATCCTAGCCTGAAGGATCACGTGGAAGATTCCCTGTCAGAACAGTTTGAAGGAAAAGAAATCCTATCACCTAAAAGGAATCCCCCATCTCAGCCCAACAAAGCAAAAGTTGTCACAAAGCAAAAGCAAAAGGGTGGTGTGACTCCCTCTCTGCATATCCCTGCCACAACGGACAAAAGAATCCGTCAGACAAGTGGGAATGGAGAGCTAGGCCCACATGGAGTCAATGGTCACAAACGAAGCTTACTCCAGAAGAAAGGCAAAAAGACAAAGAATGCCTTATGGGTCAAAAGGGAAACAAAAAACACTCCAGAACGTCATGCCAATCACGAGGAGCCAGCAAAAAAGATCGAACAAAGGAAGCTACCCAAGAACCCATCATTACAATAGATGGACGGTCTTCAAGAATCCTACACAACTGCTCATTAAAATAAATAAAGGATCCTTAAAGATTCCCTGTCGGATGGCATTGCCTATTTAAAGGCATACAAGAACGAGAACCATCACAACCCAAACACCTCCATTCCAAAAGAAGTACTCATGAGTACCTCAAACCCCCCAAACACTACCGCTCTCATCCAAAAGCTAAAAGAGAAAGATATCCCTGAAGAAATCATAGAAGTGGTCACCAAACACGCCATCACATATGAATCCCTCTTGAATTACAAAAACTTCCTCACTCTCACCTTCGAAACACAAGGTCCGTTAATGGACGAAGATAAATTATTCTCGGATTATCCCTTCCTAAACGTTTTCAAGCTCAAAAACTTGCATAGGCTATCAAATGAAGGCTTGGCCTTCCTATGGTACCTCACAGAGTCTTTTGTCATAGCCATGGTCTTTAACTCCAACAAGTTGTTAGCTTATCTCTTAAACTACCAGTTGGAAGGACTGCCAGAAGAAAAGAAGAACCCTGCAAAGTTCCTCGAATGGTTTCTCCCAATCTCTGATTGGGATAACCTCATGAGAGACTCCCCCAGAAAACACTGCATGGTTCTGCTCCACGAACCCATACATTTTAGGAAAAAAGGACTTGACCTGCATGCTATAAGACCACCCACCTTCATACACTCTTGGTATGATTTAAATCCCACGGGTTTCTACTACAAAGTCAATTACCAAGAGGCCTGGATGGACACTCGCATTAATCTCGCGAAGGCAAACCAGATAAAAATTGTAGACGTGCCACCAAGAGTCCTAAATACTGAATACCCATGGAAAGGAGGAGAAGTAGACCCTCAAATTCTAGAATGGGAAAACACTAGGATATAATATTTTAATAATATTCGCGCGTTTACACACCCTCCCATGATCGTTCTACCAACAGACCCCAAGAGAAACTCGGTGTTTGATCCTGCCCAAAACGACGAACCGTTTGACAAAGATTCGCTCCCGTTTACTATTGAGATTCGCAACTTCGCAAAACTCAATTAAAAGAGGGCTATGGATGTTTTTATTTAAGTGTGCTAATGGTGTGCTTATGATTAAATAAAGCTTTAATCACTCTTAAAGTGATGTAAGCACTTATTGTAACGCCCAGCGTCCCTAAACTTTAGGCTCTTGGCGGAATCAATCCCTGAACTTTTATCTATTGTCAGTTATAGTCCCTGTAGTTATGTGATGTTGATACTTTGATACTTTTGGCATGAATCTTATTGATAATTGATGCTTGATACTATGATGCTTGATTCTTTATTCTAGATGCATGATTCTTGACACTTAAGCTATGAGACTCGATACTTAATCTAGATACTTGACTCTTGATACTTAATCTAGACACTTGATTCTTGATACTATGTAAGCTAGATTCTTTATGTTGATTCTTGATACTTGATACTTGGACTCTCGATTCTTGATGTTTGAGAGACTATAACTCTTGAAACTTATTTGGTGCTTGGCTCCTTAGACTCGTGAAACTTGATTCTTGGTTGAACGAGAGACTGGAGCCTTGTCACTCGCAGAATCTATAAAACTTGGAAACTTTTGGGTTGTAATGTAACTTAGATACTTTACCTAAATTATACACAACGCAACGCCTAACCTAACACGCAAAAACGAATCAAAATCGGAAACGCGGAAAAGGTGGATTGGCCAGAGTGGCCATCCGATCGGATTGTCACCCGATCGGATGACCACCCGATCGTGTGACCAATCGAACGACCGGCCACCCTATCCACCTAGCACCGCCCTAATGCACTCTCACCTTATAAATAGACCTGTCACATCACCATTCTGAGTGATGTGACAGCTCTGCTCGACCAGGCACGCGCACTCTTCATTTCTCCATTTTCTTGTTGATTTCGGTACGTTTTGCACAAGATCTTTGTACTTTCTCGCTCTACACATCATTCTCTACGTGATTCTCTCCTGAAATCACGCGTTTCACCGTGAAATCTCTCGGATCTGAGTCCTTGAGGGTGATGTCATCATGCAGGCTTGAATAAACTGACATGTGATGTCATTCTAAGCAAGATCTAGCTCAGATCTAAGATGATTCATGCATTTTTACACTAAATCTAACCTAAATTTAAGCTAAATCTAGACTTTTTCCTATAAAACTTGAGTATCTTCCACTTTTTCTCAAACTTTTACTTTATGCGGTGGAAATTGGGTCTAAACTAACTTTAGATCTGATGAATAGTCTAGAGTTGGTATCGATCTGGGTTCTTACCGGTAAGAGACGAGCATGGCAACAGATCCCGACATAAACCCATTAGAAACAAACGACTGATCGAACAGGGGTGATTCCCACTCAATCGGAGTTTTGGGTGCTAAAGGGGTTTTACCGTTGTCTCGATACATGTCGTGCTGTCACCGTTAATCTAGAAACTTGGAAAATTAACAAACATGTTAAACGAGAACAAGGGTCGCCCGATCGAGTGGCAACCCGATTGGACAACCACCCTATCAGGTGATACTTGCCATAATCTTGAAACTTTCAAATACTTGGTAAACAATCAAAACTTGGGAGTTTGATCGAATGGCAACCCGATCGGACAGCCGTCCGGTCGAGCAGCCATCCGATTGGGAGGACCAGGATACCTACACTCGGATCAGGTGACAAGGATCGGACTGCCGTCCGATCGAGCAGTCACCCTACCCCTTCCACCTATGAACTTCAACACAAGTGGCAACCCGATCGGATAGCCATCCGATCGGGCAGCTATTTATCTTTTCACACTCTTGAGTCACCCGACCGGCTGACCATCCGATCGGACAACCATCCGATCCAGTGACTGGTTGACACTTTATTCAATCTCGTTACTCTGCCCGACTCTTATCCTATTATGATCTAATCAGGCTAATTCAAAAAGAGCTCCATTTTGATCCAATAGCAGTTTATACTATTAAGCAATCACTGTGAGTATACTCGATCCCCTTTTTACTTTAAACTTTTGGGGTGTAACATGTATTCTATGAAACTTAAACTTGAATCTTTGAAACTTATACTCTATCCTATGTGAAACTTGTGATTCTTGATTCTTGATTCTTTGTGCTATGTGACGTTTAATCCAGAGTGTGTAGTTCCGCCTTAACAATAGTAGCGCTATAGGAGATGCACCTCCCCCATTATTCTCGGGGGGGGGGGGGGGGTATTGTTAGGAGGATTCTAGTTTACCATGAGTCTTGGGTAAACACTAAAGCATCGGGATACTTGGGCTATCACTGCGTGGACTGTGACACTAGCACGGCTGAAACTATTTTATTGTTTACACTGTGGATATGAGTTGTTTTAATCTATTATTCTATTATCAAACTTGTATACTCGCCAATACTTTTGTATTGATATTTTAATACATGTTGCAGGCTGATAGGATGCTTGGAATGCATGGAATTCAGCTAGGAGATGCTTAGAAACGTCGCCTAGTTAATCTTAGTCTTTTGAACAATTTGAACAATTTATGATTTGATTTATAATATGATACTGGTGATGACGTTTGTTAGACATTTGCTTGAAATCAATTAATCTTTATTGAAACAATAGTGTTATGGAATTCTCATGAACAATCTGAACGCTTAGTGCTCGCGCCCTGATGTTTCCGCCATCGGTTGGGGTGTGACAGATTGGTATCAGAGCCATAACTATAGGGAATTAGGATAAGTGGGAATACTTGCCCTAGTCTATAGTTCTAGGAATCTTGACTGTTATTTGTTGTTTAAGACTTATGTATTCTACCGTATCTGCTTCCTAGCAGCATTTGTTTTGTTAAACTTACATGCCTTTCCTAAGGCTAGCATAATATACACTTGATGCTTGGATAACACTATTCACCGGTGTTTGTATTTTGCACGGGATTTGCCTTCAAGACAGGAGTGACATCCAAACCTTGATGGAAAATCTTCATATTATTCTTGTAGGTCTTATCTGCGGATGAGTACCAACGCTATTAGGGTGAGATGTTGTCAAGCTAGAGGTGAAACTCAGATCTTGATAACTCATCCCACTCCTTGATTTCATGTCTCGCCAAAGTCTCGTAACTTCCGATCAATTGAGTACGTGAAATGACCAAAAGGACGAATATCGTAGACCTAACATCGATGACGTATTTGTCTAAGTAAGTCAAGACACGCTACCTCAATCGGAAAGGAGTTCGAATCACATTGGTTAGTCACCGTTCCTCTACCCGGAACACTCTATGTTTTATGAGCCTATCTTGCTTTTATGTTATCTCGATTTTATGCATATGGTTTTAAACTTGATTCTTCGATCATTTGGTATGCTTTTACACGAATCACACGTTGTCCGCAATCTAAAACATAAATTCTAATCTCAGATCGAACTAAATTTATGAGGCTTTATTCTATGTGTAATCTAAGTGATGATGTGATTATAAGACACAAGATGTAACATGGCATGGAATACGAGGGGAAAGTGACGTGTCCGAAACATGGTGGATACGCCGCTGGTACTTCCTATATATAAGTGTTTCTGGCATGTTACCAACTTTCATACCAAGTGCCATGCGAAATTTAGTGTCTGGCAAAGGATTCTAAAGCTATGGAAGGTCTCTTTGTGTATTCTATGAGAAACTTATGTGGAATCTATCGTGAACTCTAGTGCAATCTATGTGTGAGCTATCTATGTGGGGTAGAGAAACAAAATACGAAATGTAGCCTAGGGCCGAAGACGAGGGGAAAGTGACGTGTCCGAAACATGGCGGATACGCCGCTGGTACTTCCTATATATAAGTGTTTCTTGCATGCTACCAAACCTTCGTACCACGCGCTAAGTGAAATTCGTAGTTTTGTAGGCTCTGGTTTGAGTGATTGAATCTACCTTGTAAATCTATGTGGTTGAATCTATTTGGCTAATCTATGTTTTGAGAAGTGGTGAAATCGAAAATGGTGGTTAACGAGGCATAACACCGACGACGAGACGGACGTGGCATGATTGAAGCATGGTGGATACGCCGCTGGTACTTCCTATATATAAGTGCTTTCGTCATGCTGCCGAACTTTCGTAACATGTACCATGCGGGATTTCGTTGATTGTGGATTGTTAGCACGAGTCTATGTGAAGCTATGTGAATCTATTTGAATCTACTAAATCTATTAAATCTATTGGAGTCTATTGAATCTATAGAATCTATTGGAGTCTATTGAATCTATTGGAGTCTATTGAATCTATTGAATCTATTGGGGTCTATTGAATCTATTGAATCTATGGGAGCCTATTAAATCTATTGGAATCTATTTGAAATCTACGTGAATCTATTCGAGTCTATGGTAAACTATGTGATTATATGATGATGATGATGATGATGAGTGTGTTCTATGATACGTAACATGACACCGAGTACAAGGTGGAAGCGATGTGCCCGAAGCGTGGTGGATACGCCGCTGGTACTTCCTATATATAAGCGTTTCTGACATGTTGCCAAACTTATACAACGTGCCATGCGAAGGTCGTGGGTTGTGTGGTATTGGAATCTATGTGAAAACTTGAATCTTGATCTCGTGAATCTTGTTGAGTTGTAGTCTATTATGTGTAAATCTATACTGTGAGGTTTCGTGAATTTAGACTTATACGATCCTCTTGTTGGATCTTTAGGATGTCTTCTCGAAAGCTATCCGACACTATCAGGAAATCCAGGGAGAAGTCTCGGAAAAAGATGATGCCGTTCATGGCCGACCAGATTGCTCGAGTCATGCCAAAGATCGTCTCTGAGTTCCAAGGATCAAACACACCTCCATCCTCTGTGGACTCCAAGGCTAAGAAGCAAAAGCCTACTAAGTTCAACTATAAGCATTTCATCTCTTGCAACCCTAAGTCTTTCACGGGCAGTGATGGGGTGACTGCTATGCTCGAGTGGTTAGACAGCATCGAGGTTACCTTCATTAACAGCGAGTGCCCAGACCACTTGAAGACTAGGAGTGCAACTGGAATGTTTCAAGGCAGAGCGTTGGAGTGGTGGTCGAATGAGAGAAACATCCGTTCAAATGAAGAAGCCTACGCTCTTCCATGGGCCGAAGTGCGAGAACTAATGATGCTTGAGTTCTGCCCTCCTCATGAACAATTGAAGCTTGAAGAAGAGTTTTGGCATCTGAAGCAGGTTGGTGATGATAACCTGACTTATACTACCCGTTTTAAGCAGCTGAGTCTTATCGTGCCTCATTTGGTTTCGACTCCTAAGCGAATGATAACCAAGTACATCAATGGACTACCTCCTGCTATGCATGATTCTATTGAAGCAGCCCAACTGGAAACTATTGAAGAAGTCTATCGTCTGGTAGCAAGTTTGAACAACAACCATGTGCGTGATAAGCAGTTTGCTACTCCTGCTCCCTCCAAGTCTGTGAATCAAGTTACCCAGCAGCCAGGCGACAGCAGAACAAGAAAATGAAATCCCAGGGTTCTGGATGTAATGCTATTACTCCTGCTGCAAACCCTTCTGTTAAACTTGCTACTGCTGCTGCTAACCCTGCTTCTCCCAAAGCTAAAAAGCAATACACTGAGCCTCATCCCAAGTTTGCAACTTGCAACTACCATCATCCTGCTACGTCTGCATGTCGTCTGTGCACCAACTGTAATTGTTATGGTCACACGACTCCTTACTGTCGTCAAGCTAACCCGGCCCCGCAAGCTCAACAAGCCCCAGCTCAGGCAGCTTTACCAGCACCTCCGGCTCCTCTGCAGAACCCAAGGCCAGTCAACGCTGTTCGTGCATGCTACAAGTGTGGAAATACTACCCACCTCCGTAACTAGTGTCCTCAGCTGAACCAGGACCAGCAGCCAGCCGCTCGTGGACGAGCGTTCAATCTAAATGCAAATCAGGCTCGTAATGACAATGACATTATCAATGGTATGTTCCTTGTTAATAACCTTTATGCTTCGATTCTATTTGATACTGGTGCCGATAAAAGCTTTGTGTTCGTGTAATTTAAGTCTTTGATAAACTGTACACGCTCCAAGTTACCTGAGTCATTCTCTGTTGAGGTCGCTAATGGTAAGTCGATTCTTGTGAATTCTATCATGTGTGATTGTTCCTTGATTCTTAATGATCACGTCTTCTCTATTAATCTTATACCCATGCGATTGGGTAGTTTTGATGTTATCATCGGCATGGATTGGTTGCGTAAGAACCATGCCGAAATTGTGTGTCATGAGAAACTTGTTCGTCTTCTTCTTCCCTCTGGTGATACTTTGATCGTCTATGGAGACCGACCTTCAAAAGGGCTGAGGTTGATATCATGCACACAAGCGAGCCGAAACTTACGTAAACAGAACCCTGCCTTCTTGGCTCACATGGTGGAACAAAAAGGCAAGGGGAAGAACATAAGCGACGTTCCAGTGGTGTGTGACTTCACTGATGTCTTTCCTGAAGATCTTCCTGGTCTTCCTCCTCCCAGATCCGTTGACTTTCATATTGATCTCGTGCCTGGTGCGAATCCTGTCGCCAGGGCTCCTTACCGTCTTGCACCTTCTGAGATGCAAGAGTTGTCTAGTCAGCTACAGGAATTACTCGATAAGGGTTTTATTCGTCCAAGTACCTCCCCGTGGGGTGCTCCCGTATTATTCGTCAAGAAGAAGGATGGTTCATTCCATATGTGTATCGACTATCATGAACTGAATAAGCTTACCGTGAAGAATCGTTATCCGCTTCCGCGTATCGATGACCTATTTGATCAACTACAAGGCGCGTCCTATTTCTCTAAGATTGACCTACGTTTGGGATATCATCAACTACGTGTCCTCGCAGATGATATTCCTAAGACTGCGTTTCATACTCGATATGGGCACTACGAGTTCGTAGTCATGCCTTTTGGCTTGACCAACGCGCCTGCAGTGTTCATGGACCTTATGAATCGTGTTTGTAAACCCTATTTGGATCATTTTGTGATAGTCTTTATTGATGATATCCTTATTTATTCTAAGTCTAAAGCTGATCATGCTCGCCATCTACGTCTTATGCTTGAACTTCTACGTGGTGAACGTCTGTATGCTAAATTTTCCAAGTGTGAGTTTTGGATTGATAAAGTGCAATTTCTTGGTCATATTGTTAGTAGTCAGGGTATTCATGTTGACCCTTCTAAGATTGAGGTAGTAAAGAACTGGTGTACGCCTAAATCCGTGTCTGAGATTCGTTCTTTTCTAGGACTGGCGGGTTATTACCGCCGATTCATCGCGGATTTTTCTAAAATCGTTGTTCCTCTTACTACGCTAACCCAAAAGGAGAAACCCTTTGTTTGGGGTCCCGAACAAGAGGAATCCTTTCAAACTCTTAAGAACCTTTTGTGTAATGCTCCTGTGTTAACTCTACCTAATGGCAACGACGAGTTTGTGGTATATTGTGATGCCTCGAACCGTGGATTGGGCTGTGTGCTCATGCAGCGGGACAAGGTTATTGCTTATGCCTCTCGTCAGTTCAAGGTGCATGAAAAAACTACACTACTCACGATCTGGATCTTGGTGCGGTTATTTTCGCGTTAAAGATCTGGCGACACTACCTTTATGGTACAAGGTGTGTGGTCTTCACCGACCATAGGAGCCTTCAACATATCTTAGACCAAAAAGAGCTGAACATGCGACAGAGACGTTGGGTGGAATTGCTTAACGACTACGATTGCGAGATTCGCTATTATCCTGGCAAGGCGAATGTAGTAGCTGACGCCCTTAGTCGTAAGACCCATTTCAAGGCTATTCGTATCTCTAGTGATCTGCATGCTTGTATTCGTGAAGCTCAGTTTTCGTCAGCATATGAAGGAAGTATAACTGTTGAAGTTCATGGCGCTAATGTGAATCAACTCGAAACCAAATCTGATGGTCTTCAGTATTATCTAAATCGCATCTGGGTGCCAGATCGCGATAATCTCCGTGAGCTCCTTATGACCATGGCTCACAAATCCCGCTACTCTATCCATCCAGGCGCCGATAAGATGTACCAGGATCTGCGTGCGACTTATTGGTGGCCTGGCATGAAGAGGGACATTGCTATGTATGTGTCTAGGTGCCTTACTTGCTCGAAGGTAAAGGCTGAACACCAACGTCCTTCTGGACTCTTATAACAACCTAAAATCCCTGTCTGGAAATGGGATAGTATCGCTATGGACTTTATTACTAAGCTACCCCATACCTCTAAAGGTCACGATAGTATCTGGGTGATTATTGATCGTTTGACCAAATCCGCTCACTTTCTTCCTATTCGGGAAGATTACAGAGTGGAGAAACTTGCTCGAGTCTATACCGATGAGATCATATGCCGTCATGGCATACCTCTTGACATAATCTCGGATCGTGATGGTCGTTTTACTTCACGTCTTTGGCAAACGTTCCAGTCCACTATGGGTTCGCACTTGAATCTTAGCACGGCCTTTCATCCTCAGACGGATGGGTAGACCGAGCGTACTATTCAAACCCTAGAGGATATGCTCCATTCTTGTGTCATCGACTTTGGTGGTAACTGGGATGTACATTTACCATTGATAGAATTCTCGTACAACAATAGCTACCATTCCAGTATTCAGATGGCTCCTTTCGAAGCTTTATACGGGCGAAAATGCCGATCTCCTCTCAGCTGGCATGAGGTTGGGGAAAAGCAGTTCACTGGCCCTGAAATTGTTCAAGAGACGACAGATAAGATTCTTCAGATCCGTGATAACTTGATCAAGGCTAGGAGCAGACAAAAGAGCTATGCTGATAATAGGTGGAAGCCTCTAGAATTTGTTGTTGGTGACCGAGTTCTACTCAAGGTATCTCCCTGGAAGGGAGTAGTTCGTTTTGGAAAGAAGGGAAAACTTGCTCCTCGCTATGTGGGTCATTTTGTGATACTTGAAAGGATTGGCAAGGTAGCATACAAACTCGACTTGCCACAAGAACTAAACAACGTGCATCCAGTGTTCCACGTATCCAACCTACGTAAATGCCTAGCCGGCGAGGGACTGCAGGTTCCTCTTGAAGACTTGCAAATAAATGAAGCTATTTAGTTTGTGGTGAAACCGGTCGAAATCATGGATCAAACTGTCAAGCGTCTGAGGCGCAGCAATATTCCCATTGTTAAGGTTCGATGGGAAGGAAAGTGTGGTGCCGAATTCACTTGGGAATTGAAAAGTGATATGAAGGCCAAGTAACCGCATCTCTTCGAGCAGTCTTCTTCTAAGATTTCGGGGACGAAATCTCCTGAAGGAGGGGAGACTGTAACGCCCAGCGTCCCTAAACTTTAGGCTCTTGGGGGAATCAGTCCCTGAACTTTTATCTATTGTCAGTTATAGTCCCTGTAGTTATGTGATGTTGATACTTTGATACTTTTGGCATGAATCTTATTGATAATTGATGCTTGATACTATGATGCTTGATTCTTTATTCTAGATGCATGATTCTTGACACTTAAGCTATGAGACTCGATACTTAATCTAGATAATTGACTCTTGATACTTAATCTAGACACTTTATTCTTATACTATGGAAGCTAGATTCTTTATGTTGATTCTTGATACTTGATACTTGATACTTGGACTCTCGATTCTTGATGTTTGAGAGACTATGACTCTTGAAACTTATTTGGTGCTTCGCTCCTTAGACTCGTGAAACTTAATTCTTGGTTGAACGAGAGACTGGAGCCTTGTCACTGGCAGAATCTATAAAACTTGGAAACTTTTGGGTTGTAATGTAACCTAGATACTTTACCTAAATTATACGCAACGCAACGCCTAACCTAACACGCAAAAACGAATCAAAATCGAAAACGCGAAAAAGGTGGATTGGCCAGACCGGCCACCCTATCCACCTAGCACCGCCCTAATGCACTCTCACCCTATAAAAAGACATGTCACATCACCATTCTGAGTGATGTGACAGCTCTGCTCGACCAGGCACGCGCACTCTTCATTTCTCCATTTTCTTGCTGATTTCGGTACGTTTTGCACAAGATCTTTGTGCTTTCTCGCTCTACACATCATTCTCTACGTGATTCTCTCCTGAAATCACACGTTTCACCGTGAAATCTCTCGGATCTGAGTCCTTGAGGGTGATGTCATCATGGAGGCTTGAATAAACTGACATGTGAAGTCATTCTAAGCAAGATCTAGCTCAGATCTAAGATGATTCATGCGTTTTTACACTAAATCTAACCTAAATTTAAGCTAAATCTAGACTTTTTCCTATAAAACTTGAGTATCTTCCCCTTTTTCTCAAACTTTTACTTTATGCGGTGAAAATCGGGTCTAAACTAACTGTAGATCTGATGAATAGTCTAGAGTTGGTATCGATCTGGGTTCTTACCGGTAAGAGACGAGCATGGCAACAGATCCCGACATAAACCCATTAGAAACAAACGACTGATCGAATAGGGGTGATTACCACTCAATCGGAGTTTTGGGTGCTAAAGGGGTTTTACCGTTGTCTCGATACGTGCCGTGCCATCACCGTTAATCTAGAAACTTAGAAAATTAACAAACATGCTAAACGAGAACAAGGTTCGCCCGATCGAGTGGCAACCCGATCGGACAACCGTCTGATCGGACAACCACCCTATCAGGTGACACTTGCCATAATCTTGAAACTTTCAAACACTTGGTAATCAATCAAAACTTGGGAGTCTGGTCGAATGGCAACCCGATCGGACAGTCGTCCGATCGAGCAGCCATCCGATTGGGAGGACCAGGATACCTACACTCGGATCGGGTGACAACCCGATCGGACTGCCGTCCGATCGAGCAGTCACCCTACCCCTTCCACCTATGAACTTCAACACAAGTGGCAACCCGATCGGATGGCCATCCTATCGGGCAGCTATTTGTCTTTTCACACTCATAAGTCACCCGACCGGCTGACCATCCGATCGGACAACCATTCGATCCAGTGACTGGTTGACACTTTATTCAATCTTGTTACTCTGCCCGACTCTTATCCTTTTATGATCTAATCAGGCTAATTCAAAAAGAGCTCCCTTTGATCCAATAGCAGTTTGTACTATTAAGAAATCACTGTGAGTATACTCGATCCGCTTTTTACTTTAAACTTTTGGGGTGTAACATGTATTCTATGAAACTTAAACTTGAATCTTTGAAACTTATACTCTATCCTATGTGAAACTTGTGATTCTTGATTCTTGATTCTTTGTGCTATGTGACGTTTAATCCAGAGTGTGTAGTTCCGCCTTAACAATAGTAGCGCTATAGGAGATGCACCTCCCCCATTATTCTCGGGGGGGGGGGGGGGGTATTGTTAGGAGGATTCTAGTTTACCATGAGTCTTGGGTAAACACTAAAGCATCGGGATACTTGGGCTATCACTGCGTGGACTGTGACACTAGCACGGCTGAAACTATTTTATTGTTTACACTGTGGATATGAGTTGTTTTAATCTATTATTCTATTATCAAACTCGTATACTTGCCAATACTTTTGTATTGATATTTTAATACATGTTGCAGGCTGATAGGATGCTTGGAATGCATGGAATTCAGCTAGGAGATGCTTAGAAACGTCGCCTAGTTAATCTTAGTCTTTTGAACAATTTGAACAATTTATGATTTGATTTATAATATGATACTGGTGATGACGTTTGTTAGACATTTGCTTGAAATCAATTAATCTTTATTGAAACAATAGTGTTATGGAATTCTCATGAACAATCTGAACGCTTAGTGATCGCACCCCGATGTTTCCGCCATCGGTTGGGGTGTGATACTTATGTCTTATTTTCCTTGATATTTTCTATGTATTATTTGGTCTAATGTCATGGATGATGTAACCAAGCCTTTCCTTGGTTAATAAAAGGAAGGTTTCCCCTCATTTGTAAATCATTCTTGGAAAGAAATAAAATCTTCTTCTATATTTCTCTCTACTTTCTCACTCTAAATTCTAGAGTCTATTAAAGAGCCTTGAGTCCTTCTGAGTCCAAACCCTCGAGTCTTTTATGTTTATCACCCTAGTCCTCCCCCAAACTTTTAGTGGTTTTATATAAATCAGCCATACACCCCCTATGTCCATGTTAAATTATTATGTATTTTGATTGATGTAAGTTCCTATGTTTTTTCATTCAATTCTACATATGAGCTACGGAGAGCCATTTCAAAGATACTGAGAAAGTGTTGATGTCTATCTGGTATTTTCTTTATTTATAAAGTTACAATGTAGACAATGTATAGTGGTCAAACCTTATAACCTCCGTAGATATGGATTTATAGGATACGTGGCAAATGTGTAAAAAAGAGGGCTTATGGGAGGTTATTTGAGTGTGTAGTGGGGTTATATCCATTCAATTATACATACCAACTAACCAACCATACCCATTAAATCCCACAAATAGCAAAACTACTCATAGGGTCTAGGGAGGGTGGGATGTAGACAGACCGTGCCTCTATCCCTAGGGATAGAGTGGCTGCTTCCAGAAGAGACCCTCGGCGCCAAAACGAAGAGCAAACCAACACATCAAGTCAAAGAATATAGAAAAATAGAATATAGTCACCAATGGTGGCACCACAATGCATATCAACACATTCAATTATACATATATATATATATATGTGTGTGTGTGTGTGTGAAAGAGAGAGAGAGAGAGAGAAACCAATGGTGGCACCACTATGCATATCACGGCCATGTTCCATAACCCCCCATAACGTCGGGGGCAGTATTCCGGGCGCTATGAGGCGTTATATGCTTATAGCCCAATATAGCGCCTGTATAACCCCCTTATGTAACTTCCCTTTGTCATTACTTTATGTAACATGTCATCATTAGCATACTCAGTAAATCCCACCAAAAGCAAAGCTAAGGTAGGGTCTGAGGGGGGTAAGATATAGACAACCCTTACATCTACCCCATAGAAACATAGAGTTCACCAAAAGCAAAGCTCAATTTGTATAAATATTTTATGATTGCTTTAAATTAAAATTTTCAACCCGTAAAGTTCACGGATTATAACCTAGTAGTTCTGCATAAACATTTTGTTTGAATTTTTTAATGGCTATTATTTTATTACTATTGTTATTGTTATTTTATTTTAACTAGCAATAATACCCGCGCGCGTTGCGACACGAGTACATCGTAAACATTGAATAGATTAGTCCAAACGTTATGTGATGCATTAACCATATGAAAGCAAGCGTTTCGACATATCCAGTTGAACTCAATGTAACATGTATAAGCATTGCGATTGGATTAAAACGTAAAGTGAATCGAATTCATATTGTACAATCATCACATATTATATATGACCCGACTCATATATAGAAAACCATTGGTATGATGGAAAAATTGGCACGTGTAATAAAAAGGATTAATTAGAGCTTTTGAAAAAAGGGTACAAAAAGAAACCACAATTTGACTCCACTCGATTCAAAACAAAATTTATGAACCATACATAAAAATAAGGGCGAAAACATATTATATTTGACTTGACTCATTTCTCAAAAAAATTTATGTCGAAACGTAGAACAACTCGAATTTATACCGAAACGTACATAAAAATAAGCACGTAAAAATGGTTTATTTAAACAAAAACGTATTATATTTGACCTGACTCGTTTCCAGAATCATATTTATACTTACACGTACATAAAATATACAAGTAAAAAGTAGTTATTAAGTAAAGGAAGTGTAGGGGAAACCGAGACAAAATATTAGTATAAAAATTAATAGGTTAAAAACGTTCGTAAAACCGTGCCAGGCAGCGCCAATGCCACACCACTGGCAGCGACCCTCAGTATAGGAAAAACTCGTAAAAATAAAATAGATAAAATAGGAAAAATTACACCGAACGAAAAGCAGACGTAAAATCGTTGAACCACACACACCTGTTACAGTGTGTTAATGCGAAAAAATTAGACAGAAACGTAAAACGTAGAAAAGAATAATTAAGTCGGTTTAAGACCCGCCTGTTGTGGCGAACTTGTCAAACGGGGGAAAATAGACACGTTGCGACATGTCTGTCAAATTTGAAAAAATAGGCTAAAAAACGTTGAACGTCATACACATGTTGCGACGTGTTAACTTGCACAATTTAGAACGAAAAACTTACGAAAGATAAAAAGTATGGAATACAGTAAATGAAAAAGTGTTGGGTTAAATTATAAAAAATGAAAACCTTTGAGTTAAAAGTAAAAAGATTAAAAGGATTAAAATACAAAAGATGAAAACCTTCGAGTTAAAAGTAAAAAATTAAATTTTTTTTTTGAAAAACTTCCCATACTTTGAGTACAACGTCGCAATTCAGTAAAATGTTGCTTATTTATATTCTGAAAATTTTCAACGGCTAATGGCTATTAAATGGATATTTGGGATGGAAAGTGGGAAGAACTGGGACCTCCTAGGGTCCTATTATTATATTTTATGAACTTTTAGTGATTAATTAATGATAATACGTTAAGGTTGCAAGCAACGTTAGTCAAATAGAGGATGAACACTTAAACTACCTCTAGGTTGTCATAACGTTATTAATTTATAATAAAAATTGTATATGTGTAATGTTTCTTTTACGGTTTCCCATTATCATAAGATGTCTTATATATTTAGTACGGTTTCAATCATAACTCGTGACCAACGCCATCTATACATCTTCATCTTCATTTCTATACCGAATTATGGATAATATGGCCGAAGAAAAGGTAGCGGATGATGGTAGTATTAGAAGGTGGCGGGTGATGATGTTGGTGATATTGTTAAGGGTTCTTGCATTGTTTGCCACAGCTGCTGCTACGGTTGTTATGGCTCTTAGCAAAGAGTCACGCACTTTCGCAGTTCCTACAAGCGGGAATACTCCCGTTAAGATCACTATGATGGCCAAGTTCCAATACTCTCCGGCAAATATGTAAGGTTTTTGTTTTCTCTTTTGTATTAACGAGAAGGGCAATCCGGTCATTTTATATGTAATTTTGTTAACTAGAAGGGCAGTTCGGCCATATAAAATGACCGAGTTGCCCTTCTTGTTAACAAAATTAATGGATGAAGTTAACCCAGTGGACTAAAATGCCAACAGTGAAACCTTTTTAGACCCACAGGCGAAAAATGAAACATTTGGACTAAACTGCCAAAATGACTCAAACCACAAGGACTAAAATGACATTTAACTCTATTTGATAGTGTTTGTATTTGGTATATTACAATAGTTATAATGACTTCTTTTGTGTTGATGCAGAATGTTTGTAATAACTAACGGGGTAGCGACTCTTCATAGTTTATTGATGCTATCACTCATGTGTTTTGTTAACAATAAATATGATTTCAAGGGCCTACGGTTTATAACAGTTACTGCATTAGACATGGTAAGTGTACGGTACCCTCAATCATACGTTTTTAAAGTTAGAGTAAACTGCCAAAATGGTTCCGGAGGTTTGGTCACTTTGCCGCTTTAGTTCAAAACTCAAACCTTTTGAATCTGGGTCCATGTGGTTTCAATTTTATTGCCATTTTCATTCAAAATCAAAATTTGGTTAGATTTTTTAGTTAACATCTAGTTTTTTTTTTTTTTTTGTCTTTTTCCTCCCTTTTAATGAAGGACAAAATGTTCTTTTAACGTTTTATTATAACAAATTAAAAAAAAACTGATAATTTTGCCCTTCATTAAAAGTGAGAGAAAAGACAAAAAAACTGGATGTTAACTGAAAAATCTGACTAGATTTTGAATTTGGATGAAAATGACAACAAAATTGAAACCACATTGACCCAGATTCAAAATATTTGAATTTTGGATTAAAGTGACCAAACCTCATAGACCATTTTGGCAATTTACTCTTAAAGTTATAACATCAAAGTTTAATTTATTGATTTTTCTTTTTTCTAAATATTTAAAAAAAATATTAGTTAAAAAAGTTGTAGGCCTTTTGATCATGGGTGATCATGGTTTTAGGTAACAATTGCGGTACTATCGGGTGCAGCAACCACGGTGGCTTTCATGGGGGAAGTAGCTAGAAACGGTAACTCACATGCGCATTGGAACAAATTTTGCGACAAGTTTGAGAGATATTGCGACCTAGGATCTGGCGCCTTGCTTGCGTCTTCCATTGGGATTTTGCTTTTTATGCTTGTGAACCTAGTCAATATCTTTGAACGTGGAAGATTCAACCCCTATAAGAATCCTATATCTGCGTGATTTTTGTGTGTTTTTATGTATCGCTATGATGTATTAACTGCACGAAAATGAACTATTTACTTCTCTAGTTTCCTAGAAGTTATCTGGTTTTATTTTCTTGGTTTTGTAAGTTTTGAACCCGAGTAACTGGAAATGGCTATTGAACCCAAGTTAGTAGTTGGAACAGGAATCTCTAGTATTATTGGTGTGTTAATATTTTTAATTCGTTGGTTTCCTTTACTAAATCACATTAGCCCCCACCGTCGATTCTTACCTAACATTGCCATAATCTAAACTGTTATTGGTGCGAATCAATGTTCCTTACTAACCTAAAAGAACCTTTGTCATGTTTGGACCCATAGCCAACAAACATTCAACCCAAGCCTCATTTTGCCTTTGAATATGTTTCCATATCCATACTCCAGTCTAGTGGTGGATGATAGATTTCGTAAAGATGACAAAATACAGATTGCGTAAAGATGTTTCGGATCAAAAAAGCAAATGATAAATTAAATACATGAAACCTTTTAATACATCTTTATGACTATGTGTAGCGGCTTGGCGTCACTAGCCACATCATCCTAAGGGGGCACTAAACACTGTGTTGTGCTAAAGGATGCCAAGGGCTTGGGCGTAAATGGTGTAACGGACGTGAAAGGAAGAAGCAAGGGGGTGTGTGTGGATTTTTTTAGCAGCCAATGAAAACCCTCCATTTATAAGAGCTCCATACACTACAAATAGTCTAAAAACAAATTCGAATGGAATTTTATCAATGCCATATTTTATACAAATTATATATTCTTTTAAATTCACTTTTTTTAAGAAAGACTAATCACTACAAGTTATTACTTTCATTTTCATAAACATAAAACTAATGAAGTCTATAGATGTCGATGCCGTTCCATGTCGCCAACCACATTGTTGTCCCGTCACACCCCTAATCAACACTCTTGATATGACATTTCCCGACCCGATATATTTAGGACATCATATCTTGTACCTTGTAACCTTGATGTGTTCTAGATTTCCTAGTTTGGATTTGTGATTTAGATATGGTACGGTCATATCCATGTTCTAGTGATTTTTTTTTTTAATTCTTCACTACTACATAATGAGAGGCATTTATGACGGTTTTGTCACCAATATATTCCTTCACAAGATTTGCAACCAAATGACACGTGGCTAGTTTTTGTTGGAAATATTAAAAGGAACATACAAGTTGGTATGTTTTCTCCATCCCACATTGGTGGAGGGAGTGAACTTTAAGTGGTTTATAAGGGATTACCCTTTATGGGCTTCCATAGTGATAAATGGGTTGAGAAGTGGGCTAAGCCCACACGCGCGCCGAGCCGCGAGCTCGCGAATGGTCGCGTTTGCACTTCGCATGTACGCATCGTCACTAGGAGCTGAGGAGCTTTTATTTTTAGCTAAGGTTCGGTTTCAGGTGGGTCAGATCTGTAACTGAATGAGATGAGATAAGAAGGAGATAGAGATGGATTCGAAACAGTGGGGGTTATCCCATAGCAAATCGAATTCGTATGAGATAGATATCCAGCAACCGAATTCGTATAGTATAGGTAATTCGAATTGGTTGTGGATAGATATATCTCTCCCTGTTTTTCTCATTCTCTGGTAGGATCACAACCTATAAATAAAAGCCTCTAGCTACTCATTCCATACATCAAATTCGCAGCTCTCTCTCTCTCTCTCAATTGTGTGATTCTGTTTTCGTTCCAGCTTCTGCGTTTTCTGGTTTCCATTGCTGTTGGAATACCAGATCAGTTCTGCATTAAATCCTGGGAGTTTACGCTGCAGCTCACAGCAATACGTGCGCGTAAAATCCTTTAAGGACAGGAGTCATCCGTGCAGTTCAAGCTTCTCGTTTAAAGATCTTCGATCTCAATCGCCAGGTTGGTTTTAATTTTGCGTGTTCTTTAAATTCGTCCGACAACGGGACAGTCTCCTTCTACCTTTCTTTAATCGGTTTGCTCAAGTTGGAACAAACTGCTTCTCGTTTAAGGATCTTCGATCTCAATCGCCAGGTTGGTTTTAATTTTGCGTGTTCTTTAAATTCGTCCGACAACGGGACAGTCTCCTTCTACCTTTCTTTAATCGGTTTGCTCAAGTTGGAACAAACTGGTTTGGCTGACAACTTGGTAATTAATAAATTTATTGTTGATTAATTCAATTTTCAACAGTTTTGCAACAAGACCTTTTAGCGACGAATTAGCATTGAAATTTAGGTGCAAATATAGAGTATTAGAGTGGTGTAAAATTAGTGATAGTTCATGCAATCTCAATCGCAAATTGGTTGCTTATTTTTAAATATATGTTGCGACCAGACTTTTTCTGACACATTAGTTACGAAGTGTCGGTTGCAAATATTGTAGAGTTTATAGCAAAATACCGACCGGTTTTCCGGTCACAAAACCAGTCACTACTTTGTGATGAATATAAGACTTCCAAAGACCAATATCATAATGAAATTCTTGAGAAACTACTCTGCAACCAATAGTGCAACGAAACTTGTGACAATTTTGTGAACTAAAATTCGACATAATTGGTTAAACATAGTCAACTCTACTCAAACATGATCATAATTAAGCAACACATGATTTAATTCGAAAACAAATTTACAAATAAAAAAAGAGCAACTCATAAAACTCTAGATTTAGGCAATCAATTTTGTGCGTGATGAAAGTTGTTCACGCGTGAACAATTGCAAAACACCACCGCCACCCCCTCTCCATCACGTGTTAAACTTAATTCCCATTATATTTTTGACGCGTTATGTTTTGATTGATGTGAGGAAAATTGTTGAGTGTGGTGGTGAGTGATGACCATTTCCACTAAAAAGGGTTGTGAGTGATGGAATAATGGTTGATGACATGACGAAACTTGATTGAATGTTGTGAGTGATGAAATTTGTACAAGTGATGACCTCCCCCCCCCCCCCCTATAGTGGTTGGAGCAGGTGTTAACCAACCCATTTTTTTAATGACAAGGAACGACGTGCCAATCACCGTCACACCAGGCGCTGTGGCCAAAGTCGACTACTCGACTGCCGCCAGCCCCTTGGCTCTCCCCAGATGCGCGGAAACCCGACCTCCACCCGCCCGAAGGCACGATAGTTGAATAATCTGTAAAACCTCATCTCTCATCCAAGTCGAACCGGCGCCACCCGTATTCGCTCTTCACATGAATGTCGCTATCGAAACTAAGTCACAAGGAACACCAGTTCTTTTCCAACCACTCCACACTACCTCATTCGCGTTAACCAACCCATTTAACATCCACTATTTGATATCCACCAAAACATTGTTTCCTGGTAAATAACTTCTTACTAATAAGAGTAACCACATCATCACTTCGCACTAATCAATACTGATTTTAGTAGTAAACGTCATTCTATTATTTCATTAATAGTAGTAGTGACTGCTACTCTTTTATCTTTTGAGTAATGATGACAAATTTATTTATAATCGGAATGATCATTCTCTTAAAGAAAAATATTCTCAATTAGCTCGTAAACACTAACTTTCTTGCTAATCAAAGGATGTGAATAGAAATTTATTTTTATTTTCTAATTTTATTATTTTTCTATTATTAATATATTGATATTTCCACATTATATTAATATTTTACATATTATAATTTTGTAACATTTTGGTGAGTAGAGATGTTTTACTCTAGGCTTAAGAGGGTTTAAAAAATTGATATTACACTTCTAACCCGAGACTAGTTGTTTTTTTTATTTTTAACCCAAAAGTTTGCATTTTTTCTAAATTAACTTCACAACTTTTCACCTTTCAAATTTGGTCCCTTATACTTTTCATATTTCGTAAATTTTTCGTTTTATGTTTCGTTCTTTTGCGAGTTAAAATGACGTAACGTGCGTGTGTGGTTCAACACTTTTACGTTTTGTTTCTCGCTTTGTTCTAAATTTTGCAAGTTAATATGGCGCAACGTGCGTGTATTATTCAACGTTTTTTATGTCGTTTTTTCCCGTTTAACAGGTTCGTCGCAACGCGTGGATTCTAAATCGAGTTAGATATTATTTTCTATAATTTAGATTTCTGTCCTTTTTCTTCGCATTAACACGTCGTAAGTTGAGTGTTGGTGATCACTGACGATGGTGCGACATTGATGTTATTTGTCATGATTTGCTCCCCAAACGCAACGCGTGGCTTAAATCTAGTTTGTATAAAAATTAAAAAAAAAAACACAAATAAAGAAATAAAAAAAGATATCCAAACAAGAGGATTGAGTGATGCTGCCAACTGATTGGTGCACAATAGCCATACCAAGATAACATCCACTGCAAATTCATTCATCAACCTCATCCGGTGCAGGATAACATCCCCTGCTAGCCACCACCATTCTCCCCTCCCCTGCTAACAACAATGGAGTCCCGAGTTCTCTCCTCCGGCGCCACCACCATCTCCGGCCTCCCTCGCCTCACTAGACCTGCGTCCAGGCTCAACACCGTCTCTGTCGCATCTCCGGCGAGCCTCAACACCAACGGCGGCAATCTGGTTTGGGGAAGACAGCTCCGCCCTAGCTTACTGAACCTCGATTACTCGGTTCAGTCGGTTTCGAAGACGGTTAAACGTGAGGTTTTGAAACCGTGTGCTGCTACTGCTAGCGAAGGGTAAGAACGAACGAAGCCTTCTTGTAAGCAATTAGTAAAAACAAAACTGTAAGTTGTATCGAATAAGAAATGAGGTTGCGTAGGATTAGATTTAAGCACTTCTAGAGGATATTGCAGTAAGGTCTTAAGGGTATTTTTGGGACGTAGGTTTTTCTTATTCTTTAAGTGACTTTACCAGCGATTGACTTCTTATGTTTATGCCGGAATGAGGTTGTATGCTATTATACATGATTTACATTATACTGTGTCACTCTGATCACTTTCTTGGTATAGGTGACTGTTTTTTTTCTATATTCTATTTGTCTATATTCTTTGACTTGATGTGCTGGTATGTTGTTTGTCTTAGAGCCGAGGGTCTCTTCTGGAAGCAGTCTCTTTATCCCTAGAGATAGAGACAAGGTCTGTCTACATCCCACCCTCCCCAGACCCTATAAGTAGCTTTGCTATTTGTGGGATTTACTGGGTATGGTTGTTGTTGTTGTAAAACCGTAAGTTGTATGGTAAGAGAGTGGATAATAGTGAATATAAAATTGTGAGTTACTAGGGGATAATAATATAATAATGGCATGGTTAACTTTGGATGCTATATTAGTTTTGTCTGGATTTAATTTTAAAATTTGAGTTGACTTTTGTTGACTGAGTTTTGATTGGTTGATTTGATAGGGATGCTGCTGCTGCACCGGTTGGGTTTTTGGCCAAGAATCCTTGGTTGACTACCGGATTCTTCTTTTTCATGTGGTAGGTTACATTACAACAAAATCGGTTGATAAATGCGCGCATGCTGCTGTTCAAAAAAAAAAAAAAAAAAAAAGATAAATGCGCGCATGCTATTGATTTTTAATAACTTGTGTGTGCACTTTGGCTTAATTTTTTAATGGTAATTATTTTATCATTATTATTATTCCTATTATTATATGCGAGGGGGCATTGATAGGGATGAGCAATCGGTAACTGAGGTCTAGGTATAAAAAAATACATCTATCGAATCCCGATAGAATTTCAGTACCGATTCAGTATCCATTTTTGGCGTTTTTCTGGATCGGTGCTTCCAGTTTGGTACGTTACGGTATTTTATTCTATCTTTTTACATTTGAATATTATACCGTTCCGAACACTTTCGGTACAAGTGTTGTACCCTTTTTTGGCAATTTTCAGGACAGTACTTTCAAGTACCAAGCTCATCCCTATGTGTGGGTGAACCTCACAACTAAAAGGTTTAAAGTTCAAATCTTGCAGGATGCAAGTATGAATTATTTATCCTAGAAATTTTAGGAGTTGTTCAAGAAAAAAAATATTGTTTGTATTTTAATATTATTATTTGAACGGCTAATGGCTGATATTTGGGCCGGAAACTGGGAAGGAATGGGACCCCCTAGGCACCTATTATCATGTTTAAAAAACTTTTTGGACGTTTGGTGGTTAATTAATGATAATAAGTTAAGGTTGAAAGCAATGTTAGTCAAAGAGAGGATGAACACTTTTACCAACTCTAGAATGTCACAACATTATGAATTTTCTTATTATATGTATGTGTAATGTTTTTTTTTTGGGTTTCCCATTATGATAGGATGTCTTGTATATTTAATACAGTTTGGATCATGACTCGTGACCAACGCTCTTTTGCAAACGACGTTTTTTGGCCCTATAAATGCCTAAGGTTTCATGAAAAATAAGAAAGAAAGTCCAAGTTTGAGAAAGAACAAAAAAAAAATTGTAATTTGTGTTTGTATGTGAGTTAATTTGATTGCCAAATATTGAGATCATTGTTCAGCTACCGTTTGTTTTGGCGGGAAAAGAAGTTGGGTCAGGCATAATGAATATAACAACCGTTTCATACATAGTGGTCTGTCTAATTGTTGTTTGTTTTGAAGGTACTTTTTGAATGTCATCTTCAACATACTCAACAAGAAGATCTACAATTACTTCCCTTATCCCTAGTAAGTTGATGTTCATTCTAACTTCATATATACTGTTATTTGGCCATATGATCAACAATATGTTAAGTGCATTGTTCTGTACATTTGCAGTTTCGTATCAGTCATTCATTTGGCTGTCGGAGTGGTTTATTGTCTTGGTAGCTGGACTGTTGGTCTACCCAAACGCGCTGTAAGTCTTGAATTTCCTAAATCCATCTTTTTTCTTTTCTTTCATGAATTTAATAAATATTTAATGTGTATATTATGGATTACAAAAAATTTAACAGACCGGTTTCATTCTACCTAGTTTTTCTTATGCTACCCATTTGACCCATTAGAAAAAAATATGACCCGAAACTGACCCATTTATCAAAAGCGGGTCGAAACTGGCACCTCTACTGTCAAAAGGTAGTTAAGTAACTTGTGGTTTTTGTTGTGTAGCCCATTGACTCGAACCTTCTGAAGCTTCTTATTCCTGTGGCCTTTTGTCATGCTCTAGGCCATGTCACCAGTAACATATCATTTGCAGCCGTTGCCGTCTCATTCACCCACACAATCAAAGGTAATTTATCTACATTTACATTCGTATACAATTTGTTACGTACTTTCTCAATGAATGACTCCTTGCTAATTTTTTTAACAGCCCTTGAGCCGTTCTTCAATGCTGCTGCTTCTCAATTTATTCTCGGACAGTCGATTCCCATAACTCTATGGCTTTCTTTGGCTCCTGTTGTTCTTGGTATGCCCTTTTTCTTCCAAACCATTTTACGTTAGTATTATGTTTAACAGGTCATTTGTACTATTAAAAGCTGAATCAAGTCCGAATGTGCAGGTGTGTCTATGGCCTCTTTGACTGAGCTGTCATTCAACTGGCTAGGCTTTATCAGTGCCATGATTTCCAATATCTCCTTCACTTACAGGAGTATTTACTCTAAGAAAGCAATGGTTGTTAACGGGCTATGCTATTGCCATTTTCGTTATTTGTCATTTTTGTTTACGATCGAATAAATTCGAATGGTTTATAACAATTGTGTTTTCGTTTGCAGACTGATATGGATAGTACTAACTTGTATGCCTACATTTCCATCATTGCTCTCTTCTTCTGTCTCCCACCTGCCATAATCGTGAGTAGATACCGTTCTTCTCTTACGCGACTATCAATATTCTTTTTATAACGACTTCTTGCCTTCATCGTTCAACAGCTGGAGGGTCCTCAACTTCTAAAGTATGGATTCAATGATGCAATTGCTAAAGTCGGTCTGACTAAGTTCCTATCCGATCTGTTTTGGGTCGGAATGTTCTATCACCTCTACAATCAGGTATTACACATAAAAAATTAGCATATTTTTCTGTTTTTTTTTTTTCAAAAAAAAAAATCTAAATGATGAATAATTTTATATTTCCTTTTTTGACTTGTTAGCTTGCAACCAACACACTTGAAAGGGTGGCACCTCTTACGCACGCAGTTGGCAACGTGTTAAAACGAGTGTTTGTGATTGGTTTCTCAATCATCGTGTTTGGTAATCTTTCTTTTCTTGTTTCCATTGATTATGTGTTATAAGTTATAACTAGTGTTTGGCTAACACAACATATTATATGATTTGTGCAGGTAACAAGATCTCAACGCAAACGGCCATTGGTACATCTATCGCGATTGCTGGAGTTGCAATCTACTCACTCATCAAGGCCAAGATAGAAGAAGAGAAACGGGTCAGTTAAAATATAATCCATGTGTCCTCGATGTATGTATGTATGTATGCATGTATGTTCTCTTGTTTCTTTACTATTGTGTATGTGCAGGGTCTGAAAAAGGCATGAAGACTTGCAGAAGGGATGAAATGAATTTATATTACTCAGTACTATTGTTTCAACACGTAGCGGATTCGCTACAATTGTGAAGATGTTCTTATTTGTTTTTTTTTTTTCCGTCTATGAGAGTAAACATATCCGATTCTCGTTTAGACTTTAATAATGTATCATTCTATCTCTTTACTATCAATATATCATTTCTAACTCGTGTTGAGTTGAAGTTTCCCTCTATTGTAAACTATATCAAACAGTCCTGTTTGGGCATGTCATATCCTATGGTATATTGTATAAAAGCCATATGCGTATGGTCGGTATAAACCAAACTATGCGTGCACGTGTCTGTACATTACTATCTTTTGATCATTGCACAAACAGTTCTATCCTATGTAGTTAAGATGTGTAAAACCTTATAGAACACATGCTACAACGCATAATGACCATGTTTTTTTATGTCTGTTAGCCGAGTTTATTATCTATTATAGTTATTATTATCTGATTTCTCATTTATCTTTAAGTTTGTTTGTTAGTCATTATTTTGTCTCTAGTTTGAATATTATGATGATTATTGATGTTTTATAACTATCTTATTATTTTGTAATTCGGTTACACCTCTGTATTTAAGGATCAATCTATGAAAAACCTTAAATTCTTTCGGTTAATTTTTGTAAATCTTTTAAAGTGTGTGAATTGATTTGTATTTGCTTGACACCCCCATGCACATAATTTTGCCACTAAGTAAGTTTGTTTGTTTTTTTTTTTATAATTCAATTGTATCATATGTATTAGCAATGAAATAAGTATATGACTTATTTATGATCTTTTTTTTAAAACTAGTAGATGATTTTAGTGAGAAGTTGATCCAAGAGTTGCAGACTCTTCTTTGGACCGGTTAGGACAAAGGAAAACAGGGTAGAAAAGGCTTAAACTTCAAACGGACATAACTTGGTCTAGGATTTGAGTTACGACACCCAGGACCAACGGACAAGAAGGTCTTGACGAGCTAAACCATGTGGCAAACGGCCAAAGACGGTTTGAGCCAGTTGTCAAACCCAAATTCTTTGATTAAAGGGCTCCGATTTCGTCAATAAGATTTACCTTCAATTTCGTCAAATTTCAGCACTTTCCTTTTTAGCTTTAAAACGCTTAAATCCTTGTTTAATTCAATTTACACGTCTATATTAGTAATAGAATTCAATAAATTTCTAGTCAATTTATAATTTCGGATATTTGGTTCACCTATAAGATTTAGAAAACACCTTATAAATGGGCACTTATTGTATTAGTTTTTTCATTCAGAAATTAATCTCTCTTTAAGAATTATTCATCGTGTTTAATTTGATTCCACGCAGTGTCAGATTTTTATTTTAGTTTGAGTTATCCAAAAAGTATGTTTTAGAAATGCAATTTTGTTTGTTATGCATCTTTTTGTAGACTTTTAATAGGAACTTAAAGTACAATGTTCAAAGAAAAAGTGTTTATCACATCTATTTTTATTTTTAGTTTGAATTATCCAAACCGACCCATTTATCACTTGTGTATGGATCGGGTGGTTGAACTGGAAACAGTGTTTAGAGGGTCGGACTGGTTTTTTTTTTCAGGTTTTGCTGGGTCCAGCGAGTTGGAAAGGTGGGTTCCACGGGTGGGTGGAAAACAATCCGACCAGTGAACTACTCGAAGACTGGCCTGGTTTTCAAGACATTGCATTTTACTATAAGAAGGGATCGTGCGGATCTTAAAAATCAAGTTTTAGTCCACAATATGTAGATCGAAGACTGGTTTGGTTTTCAAGACATTGCATTTTTACTATAAGAAGGGATCGTGCGGATCTTAAAAATCAAGTTTTAGTCCACAATATGTAGATATAGTCAAGTCATTTCTTTAGAAGGATTATACAAAGGGTAAGTTTGAGAACACAGAGACCGACAACTACAAGTATGCAGACTTTTCATAAAGACTCATGAGATCCAACCCTATTTATAATCATATAGTAGAAAATATTCAACCAACTTAACCTCAGTTAATAAGCTGATGCTAATGAATGAGAATGTGTAGTTTTATATAGATTACAACAGAGGAGAAGAACTCCACAATATGTAGATATAATATATCGGTAGTAAAGAGAGTAATACATTATTGATGTCTAAACGAGATTCAAATTCGTTTACTCCCATAGGCGCAAAAAGCCAAAGAAGAACGTCTCCAGAACTGTAGCAAATTTGCTACGTGTAGAAACAATATACATAGTAATATAAATACACCTCGTCCCTTCGATTCCATTCTGCACGGCCTCATGTTTTTTTCAGACCCTGCACATACACAACAGTTTATAAACGCGAACATACATACATACATTCAAGAAAAATAGATTAGATTTTAACTGACCCGTTTCTCTTCTTCTATCTTGGCCTTGATGAGGGAGTAGATTGCAACTCCAGCAATCGCGATGGATGTACCAATGGCTGTTTGTGTAGATATCTTGTTACCTGCACAAATCATATAATTTGTCGTGTTAGCCAAAAACTAGTTGTAACTTATAACACGTAATCATTGGAAACAAGAAAAGAAAGATTACCAAACACGACGATTGAGAAACCAATCACAAACACTCGTTTCAACACGTTGCCCACTGCATGCGTAAGAGGTGCCACCCTTTCCAGTGTGTTGGTTGCAAGCTAACAAGCCAAAAAGAAAAGTAAAAGTGTTCAGTATTTTAGTTTGAGTAAAATGCCATTTGCGTCCCTAAGGTTTGGTCAGTTTTGCGACTTTCGTCCAAAGGTTTGTTTTTTCACATCTGGATCCAAAAGGTTTGAAATGTTGCCATTTTCATCCTGCTCTTTAACTCCATTCATGTTTCTCTGTTAAGTCAGGGGTATTTTTGTCTTTTTTGTTAACTTAGAGGGAAATTCGGTCGTTTGAATACTTGTACATTATGCTAAATGCTTGTACATAAAGTGAAAAAGACCGAATTGCCTTTTCAGTTAACAAAAAAGGACTGAAATACTCCTGACTTAACAGAGAAAAATGGATGGAGTTAACGAGCAGGATGAAAATGGCAAGATTTCAAACCTTTTGGATCCAGATGCGGAAAAACAAACCTTCGGACGAAAGTCGCAAAACTGGCCAAACCTCAGGGACGAAAATGGCATTTTACTCGTGTAGTTTTTTATTTGACCTTTTAACCCAAACTATGCAACACAAAACAGAATAATATTCTAGTTTGTGATGTCTAATACCTGATTGTAGAGGTGATAGAACATTCCGACCCAAAACAAATCAGTTACGAACTTAGTCAGGCCAACTTTGGCAATTGCATCACTAAATCCATGCTTTATAAGTTGAGGTCCCTCCAACTGTCGAAAGACGAAGACAAGAAGATGAATAGATATATATACTATTGGTAAGGATAATGTAAAAAGGGCCTAAAGTGTGAGAAGTGTATTATAACACTATATATAATACTATATAACACCATATAAACACCGTATAACAATATGTAACACCATATAATACCATATAACACTATGTAACACTATATATCATTATATAACAAATATAACACTATACATCTATCATAGACATGCTATCAGACAAACTATAGTGTTATATTTGTTATATAATGATATATAGTGTTACATAGTGTTATATGGTATTATATGGTGTTACATATTGTTATACGGTGTTTATATGGTGTTATATAGTATTATATATAGTATTATAATACACTTCTCACACTTCTTACACTTTGAGCACTTTTTACAGCATCCTCTACCTATATACTATAGTCAACGTTATAAAATAATATCTATAGTCGCGTGATAAAAGACTAGTATTCTACTCACAATTATAGCAGGCGGGATACAGAAGAGGAGTGCAATGATGGAAATGTAGGCATACAAGTTAGTACTATCCATATCAGTCTGCAAATGATACACAATTGTTATAAACCATTTGCATTTGTTTGATTGTATGTAAAAATGATGAATGACGAAAATGGTTTAATACCATTGCTTTCTTTGAGTAAATACTCCTGTAGGTGAAGGAGATATTGGAAATCATGGCACTGGTAAACCCTAGCCAGTTGAATGACAGCTCAGTCAAGGAGGCCATCGATACACCTGCACATTCCGACTTGATTCAGCTATTAATATTACAAATGACCTGTTAAAAATAATATTTAACGTTAAACATAACCTGTTTTGGGGAAAAAAGGGCATACCAATAACAACAGGTGCCAAAGAAAGCCATAGAGTTATGGGAATCGACTGTCCGAGAATAAATTGAGAAGCAGCAGCATTGAAGAACGGCTCAAGGGCTGTTTGAAAGAATTTAGCAACGAGTCATTCGTTGAGAAAGTAGGTAACAATTTTTTTACGAATGTACATGTAAGTTAGATTACCTTTGATTGTGTGGGTGAATGAGACAGCAACAGCTGCAAATGATATGTTACTGGTGACATGGCCTAGAGCATGACAAAAGGCCACAGGAATAAGAAGCTTCAGAAGGTTTGAGTCAATGGGCTACACAAGATAAACCACAATAAGTTACTTATATTCTTGTAAATTAACCATGCAGTGATAGAAATATAAGAAGGTTTTAGGAAATTAGAGGCGTACAGCGCGTTTGGGTAGACCAACAGTCCAGCTACCCAGACAATAAACCACTCCAACACCTAAATGAATGGCCGACACGAAACTGTACATATACAGAACACATTGTTTATCACATGCACAAATAACAGTATATGTGAGAAGTTGGAATGAGCAACAACTTACTAGGGATAAGGGAAGTAGTTGTAGATCTTCTTGTTGAGTATGTTGAAGATGACATTCAGAAAGTACCTTCAAACAAACAAGAATTATACTTGAGTACCATTCTTTCTCTCATAGACTCATACCTTAATGCATTAACAGTATTTAATGGTGATTTTAGAGCTACTAATGATTATGGGGATTCACAATGAGGCCAAAAAGATTGTAGTTAAGTTATAATAATAATTAAGATGTCCGTAATGCACACTCGTATAAATTAACCAAATATGTCAACCCGTCGAATGGCAAGACTTGAATGGTTAAACATAATAATTTGATTCACACTTGGTAACATAAGAACTGTTTTTTTAAATCTAATTGTCTGAATGGTCAGCTTAGGTTTATTCATCATACAAATACAAATTCTACTTGTTCTTGCTTTAAGTTTTTTGTAATTAAACTTCATGTTGTGGTGCAGTTGTAAGCACATGCCTCTAGCAGAGGCTCAGGTACCATACCTTCGCCACCTGCTGACCACAAGTTATGATTTACTCAGGGGTGGCATTCTTAACACGACATGAAAAAAACAGGTTTTAAGTTGACCAACACGAAACGGGTCATGTTTAGGGTGATCGTTTTAAAAACAGATTGGGTTCGGGTTGACCTGTTAACCCATTTAAGTATTTAGAAGAAAAAAAACATTTTTACAACATTATTTTGTTTTTTCCGTTTTCCATTTTCCATTTTACATGGTCAGTTATAAATTACGTTAGTTTTGTCATACCATATTATATACTTGGCGCAATCATACTCATCATTAAACACATTACTGATAACCCGCTTTACCATGTATGACTCATTTATAAAAAAATGTGTTAAACAAGTCGTGTTCTGGTTGACCCGAATTTATGTGTGTGCAAATTAGGATTGAAATCTTTTACACGAATAACAATAATATGGATCAGGTTCAGATTGCACATTTCAACCCGACATAATTTACACCCCTTAATTTATCTCATCCATCCCGTTAGTTAGCAAACTTGTTTTTTTTTTTTTTTTTTTGAACAGCCAACAAACTCAATCCCGAGCACTCTCGGGGCACCCACTGGACAAACGGAGTACTCCGAGAGTAACCCGAGTCCACCACCAATTTCGGGGAAAACCCGGTAACCCACCCGCCCGTAGGCACGACAGTGAAATTACCGGTAAAACCCGTTTGGCTCAAGGATCCAACTCAGGTTTCCCTGGGTCTCCTATCATTGCCCACCAGTGCCTCACTCTGCACCAAGTGGGAGTCGAACCTGCATCTCTCAAGAGAAATGCAAGCCCTCCACCACTTGATCTAGAGATCATTGGCATAGTTAGCAAACTTATTTTGGATGGTGTTTAGTCACAATCCAAACCGTTGACCTTTTTCATTTATTTATTTTTTCGAACGGCACCTTTTTTATTAATTAATCACCAAAACTTTTTAATATATAATAATACTCCCACCTCTTGTTGACACCTAAACATCCATTTTATATATATATATACTATAACAACCTAAAAAGTACAAAACTAACTCTATAAGAAAACTGTATATAAAAAATAACAAAAACCTATAGCATGCACATTGCCACATTAATCAAAATACTTTTATAACAAGTAACTTATAACCTACCACATGAAGAAAAAAAATCCGGTAGTCAGCCACGGATTCTTGGCCAAGAAGCCACCCTCTGCAGCATCCCTATCAAATCAACCAATCAAAATTCAGTCAACAAAAGTCAAAGTCAAACTCAAATTTAAATTTAAATCGAGACAACTGATTTAACATCAGATCAGAAGTATATTGTCCGTTTTATCTCCGATAAGTTTCCTATTCAGGAACTCACGGTTTTGTTTTCACTAAACGAACAAAATCGCGCCTAGCAGAGCAGTTTCCACTAGTTATAAGGAAGCCTTCGTTCTCTACTCAACCGATCCGAGACTTACAAACGGATCTCAGTCAACAAAAGTCAAATTCAAATTCAAAAAAAAGTCAAGCGATCTCAAACTCTCACCCGCTGGATTCACTAGCAGTAGCAGCACACGGTTTCAAAACCTCACGCTTCGCCGGAGTTAAAACGACCGGAGACGAGTGATCTAGGTTAAGTAAGCTAGGTCGGAGCTGTCGTCCCCAAATTAGGTTGCCGCCGGTGGTGTTGAGGCTCGCCGGAGATGCAACAGCGACTGTGACAGTGTTGAGTCTTCCGGCCGGTCTGGTGAGGCGAGGGAGGCCGGAGATGGTGGTGGCGCGGGAGGAGAGGACTCGAGACTCCATTGTTGTTAGGGTTTTGAGAGAAAACGGTTATGGGGAGAATGGTGGTGATGAGCAGGGGGTGGATGTTATCTTGCACCGGGTGAGGTGGATGTTATCCTGCTCCTGCTGACGTGGAGGCTTAGTTGTCGTGATTCTAGCCTCTCATTTGGATATTTCTTTTTTGTTTTGATGTTAAAATGTAGATAACATTAACTCATTAACAATAGGTTTTGTTCGAATATGATGGTATGTTTTTATTGTGATATTATGTACTCTTAAGTGTTTTAATCTTAAAGATTTTTGTAATCGGATTGTCGAATACCATGTGATACGTGACGAATGTTGTCGGTTTATAGTGTACGACAAGTCTATTTGTCATAGTAATAAAACTATATTGTGTGTAGGCAGGGGGCCCCGGCGGCCTTCATCGATTTTTCGCTCTTAATGTTAATTTTGTCATAAAATTTTTGAATTTCTTTTTTTTTTTAGGCAGGGGTGCCCCACTAATTTGGATTTTGAGAGTCCGACCCTCTCTGAGCTTTCGTTTAAGCTCCGACACTATCTGTAGGACTATCACATCTACGACTACAAGAATGCTCTAAAAGATTTTTTTTTTACATTTTTACTCTATTAACGCAATGTTAATGTGATTTTGGAGAATTTAAACCTTGAGGCCAGTGGTGGAGTTTGAACGAAAGCCCAACGAGAGCCCGTGGGGGCTGGACTCTCAAAATCCAAATCGGTAGGGGCCGGACTCTTAAAAATCTAATATTTTACACTACAAAAAAAATCAAAACTTTTTAGTAAAATTAACACTACGAACGAAAAATCGATAAGGCTAGGACACTCCACCATTAACCTCCGCACGTACTTGAAGCCTATATATATCGTAATAGATCCTTGTAAGTATTTATGAAGTATGAATATATTTCAAACCAGGACTTTTTTTGTCCTGCACATTTGAAAATTTTGTTATGAATAATTCTAAGTTTCAGTGAACAAGATTATTACGTATTCTACCATACTGCTCGTCTTTGATTTTGATGGATTTGAAAACTTTGGTTATTTGTCAAAAGTAAGATAATGACTACAAGATTATTTGCTTTGGTGGAAAATTGGATATTTATGATCACCCTTGAGTTGGCTTACAATAATTTTTGCCACTCAAACATGAGCATAGTGCCAAATAAAATGTTGTGTGGACAAGAATTTTGGATCTAATATGTTGGCTTTTAAGTGGGAGTTATAAAAAATCACAAGCCCAATAATAGTTCAATAAGTTATCAATATGGTTGGGAGGATTCAATATAGACTGAATTGGTAAAGAGATTTATGCTAGAGTTAAACTCGATTTCAAGTGGGATAAACAATCATGTCGAAGTTTTTTTTTTTTTTTTTTTTTCAGCATCTCGGTCAGGGCTATACATGACCAAAGCTCGGTCGAAATGGGATTCGAACCTAAGCACTCCCAGGCAGGAACATCATAAGCTTAATCCACATGTTCATAAACCATTTACTACTTTAGATCGGATCATGTCATGAAGTCGCAAGCTACATTTGTCATCACATGAGATGAAAGGAAACTTTAAGACATAGCGCCTTGTCGAGGAGTGCGACCCAATTTTTTTGAGTCACTGAGAAGAATGAGAAGAATCTTTTTTATTAGAAAATCGTGGAAAAATTTAGAAATTAAAACAAAAGGTTACACACAAGAAGGTTGTTATCGTCAAAGACTCAAAAGTACAATTGAAATATCACCAAGGCTCCAACATGACGAGAAAGTTGAGGAGTATATATAAAGAAGTGATATTCTATTTACTTTCCTAGTGCTAGATGCTGAGGAGTGAGGATAAAATCTGTATGACCACAAAAATTGCAATATTTTAATTCGTTATTAAAAGAAGGAAAATTGGCTTGAAATAATCTCACCTAGACCTTATTGGTCATTAATAATCCCACCTCAGAATATTCCTCCCACCAGTCTCACATTTCATTTATATTTCCTACAATGGTCCCCCATTAAAAAAAACTTAACGGGGTTAAGCTTTTTCCAAATTACAAACAAATTTTTTAGGGCTTTTGATTAGAACGACGGTACGAGACCACTGATGTAAAACTTGCCTCGAAACGGTACTCCAAACGATGAAAACGGCGCTTCAATTCGGGTGTTTAAATTTCCAATTAACCAAAATCAAGTCACTTGGAGCACCATTTCGAAGTAAGTTTTACATCAATGGACCCGTATCATCATTCTGATCAAAAGCCCTAAAAAATATGTTTGTTGTGACAACTCGTATTTCAAACCTTTCGTTCTACTTTGATGTAACTTGTTTGAACAATATGTGATTACGTGATATGTGGTTTTAGTGAAAGATTATGTTTGTATTATGTGATTTTGTGTATGTAATGTAATCGTACAAGCTCATTCGGGCCACACTCTTTGTACTCGAAACCCAAGGGCAGCCCATGAAGGGTTCGGCCCACTCCCTTAGCTTGTATAACACCTAGGGTGTTAGTATAAATCCTACAATTTATCAAAACACACAAAGTTTAGCAAACCCTAAATCTCTTTCACTCTCTCTCTTGAACTCGACAGCAACATCCCCTCTTCCTCGAAGCTTTCTTGATTCGGATCATCCTTGTTCTACCTTCTAACCGGTTAGTGTTCCATGACTATTGTTTTGTTGGATGATATTGTGATTTATATGTTCCTACATAATGATTTACGAATGATATATGATTGATTATGATATAAGTTGATGAGGTTAGTGTTCATGTAAATCGGCTCACATGTGTAATATGTTAGTTCAATATAGGGTTTGATAATCATGTGATGATAATAATGATCTAGAACCGAATGAATGTAATCGGCCATATGTGTTTGGATTCGGATGGATTATAAGATTTGGCTTGAGTTATTGAAGGATGAATTAAGGATCTTGATGTTAATCATGCTATTTGATTCGATGTGATGATGATGAGTTGTTATATGATTAATTAGGGTTCATACAAATTAATTGGTAAATCTGTTAGTTTGATCGAATTGTGCAAAGTTGGAAGTTGTTAGAATGGATTAGGTAAATGGAAAGTGTAACTGATTTCCATAAAATACCGAAATCTAATACTGATCGCACAAGCCCCGGTCGCACAATACAGTAGCACAAGACTGGGTGCAACCGTTTAAGAACAGTGTACAACTTAGAAATTGCATGATCGCACAAGGCATGTGGATCGCACAAGGCAGTGCCGATCGCACAAGTCTTGGGCCTCAACCAGCTGTTTGAACCTTATTATGTTGTTGGGCCTTAAAGCCCAAAACTCAGTCGCACAAGTAGATTCCAGTCGCACAAGCCATTTGTAATCGTATAAGTTAATTCGGGTCGCACAAGATTAAATGGACCGCACAAGTTGATTTTCTGTTATTTGTTTGGGCCGTGTGAATATTGGGTTACTTATGTTACTGGGCCGAGCTTGTTTTCAATCGCACAACCCGTTGTGAGTCGCACAAGGTTGTGCTAGACGCACAACAGGTTGGGCCGGAGGTTTAGTGGGCTTCAATTATTGAATCACACAAGATCATTGGGTCGTTGAACTTGTGCGAGCCCAATCAGCTGAGTCACACAAGTTTGGATGTGCTGTGTACATGACTGTTATTGTTAATGTGTTAACGTGTTCTACGTGTTTGCCATGATCATTACGTGCTAGTAACCTGTTAGCTTATGTGTAAACCTACGTGCACTATTTGAACCTAGACCTGACTTGTATGGTAACCATGTTAGGACGTGGTTGACCCCATATAGCTCAAGCGACTTTTTCGTTTATCTGCCGAGCTAACCTAAGGTGAGTTCACACTTTCTACAAGGCATGGGGTTCCCGGTGGTTTGGGAATGGGTTAAGGAACTAAAATGAAACCTGCATATTCTCCGTGGGTAGAATATGTACCTCCATCCTCCATGGGAAGGATGACAACATTTAAACCTACGTATTCTCCTTGGGTAGATTACATACCTCCATCCTCCATAGGAAGGATGACAACATAAAACTTACTAGACAAAACTCTATCATGAAGTCCCTCATTTTTATATCAACTTAATCGCCGGGCCATTGGCGAACAGGTCATTAGTTAAATAGCGCTATTATGTTTGACAAGCCTCACATCGTGCCGCAGAGGACGGGAGTGGACTAATGGATCTGGGTACTTAGTCAATGATGATAGACATTGACGCAGTGCACTTAAACATGTCTTCAGTCAGTAGTCGATATGGTAACGGGTCTAGTGGTTAACATGGGGTAGCCCCCACTGGTTATGGTTTGGGAAACAAAGAACTGATTAACTGCTGGTTTTCGAAAGAACCTATGGTTTTTGGAACAACTTTAAAATGAACACCAACTGTGAACTCGCTCAACTTTGTTGTTGATTCGTTGCTACATGCCTTGCAGGTCGTTAGGTGCTTAGATGGAGTTTGCACGAGAAGGAGAGGTCGTTGTGGGACATGGACTGTTGAGTTCCATGTTAAACATTTGAACTTTTAAACTTATGTTTTGGTTTTAAACTTTATGCTTCCGATGATAACTTGAACTTGGTTAATTTGTTTTGCACACCAATTATATTGTGGTTGGTTTTATATTTACTTTAATACATTGTTCAATATGATTGGTGGCTTGATCCTGGTCATGTCACGCCTCCTGCGGTGATACTCCGCGTGTGGAATTTGGGGGTGTGACAGATTGGTATCAGAGCCAGGTTTTAGTGAACTTGGTTTTAAAAAGGGAAAAGCTTTTTGAAAAAACCAGACTATAACCTGTACAGTGCTCAACGAACCACAACAACACCTCACTCCACGTGCAAGACTCAACACTATAGGTGATATAGTTTATGTTTGTATTGCTTGCCTGTTAGTTTAAGTAGTGCATTGATCATGATATGCTTAGTTAGCGTAACAATTATTGCTTGAAACCCTGTGTGCTTGCTCTCTTCTGTCATCCCATACTTACGCACTTTCGCGACACCATTCTCACTTGTGTTTCCTCGATGTGAAGATCATGAGTGGACGCCTGAACTTGACTCAAGCCCAGCTGACGGCTCTAATCAACGAACGAGTTGCTGAGGCACTCGCAGCAGCCCCTGCAGGAGGTATAACCTGCCATTTCGACCTATCCTAGGATGTTTAGATCCTACTCTCGCGAACCAACTCTCGTGCTTAACCTTGTCTTTTCTTTCTCGCGCGACAGGTCAGCATGCTCAACCTCCCATGTGTACGTTCAAGACCTTTATGGACTGTCGACCTAGTAACTTCAGTGGTACAGAAGGAGCTGTAGGTCTCCTCCACTAGTTCAAGAAGATTGAATCTGTCTTCAAAATGTGTGAATGCCCTGTTGCTAATAGGGTGAAGTTTGCTACGGGAACTCTGGAAGGTAGGGCGCTCACGTGGTGGAATGCTCAGGTTCAAATGCTAGGGTTGGCAGCTGCTAATGCCACCCTATGGAATGACTTTAAGGATCTGATCAAGGAGGAGTATTGTCATCGTGATGACATCCATAGACTGGAAGTGGAGTTTTACAATCTAAAGATGACAGGATCTGAAATCGAGGCGTATACTAAGAGATCAAACGAACTAGCTGCTTTGTGTCCTACTATGGTGGACCCTCCCTACAAACGTATCGAGCTTTACATCAAGGGTTTAGTGCCAGAGATTCAGAGTATGGTGACCTCGGCTAACCTTCTCACGGTTCAGCAGGTCATACGACTATCCCACCGTCTTACTGATCAGGCAGTTGAGCAGAACAGCTGCCAATGCGTATCAGTGCTATCGTAACTTCTGATGCTCCTAGCGACAACAAGCGCAAGTGGGATGGAAATTCAAGCAAGGGTTCAACTTCTGTTCAGTCTCAGTCTCAGCAGCGAAGGACTGACGACTACAAGAGCCCTGGTCAACAAGGAGGGTACAAGGGAAATCAGCCTAAGTGCAACCGTTGCAACTTGCACCACAGCGGGCCGTGTAACAAGGGTCGCTGCCATAGGTGCAACAAACCTGGTCATGCAGCAAAGGATTGCAGGAGCCCATATCCTGCGAATCAGAATCGTCAGCAGCAGCAACAAGCTCCACAGAACCAGCAACAGCAGCAACAACAGGGTAATAATAAAGGGTGTTTTCAGTGTGGGGCTGAAGGCCACTTCAAAAGGAACTGCCCACAGCTGAATCAGAACAACAATAACCAGGAAAATGGGAACAACAACACGGATAACAACGATGGCAATGGTGCCAGGGGACGTGCTTTTGTGATTGGTCAAGGTGAAGCAAGGAACGATCCCAACGTTGTGACAGGTAAGTTCCTATTGGATGACTTCTTTGTTTCTGTTTTATTCGATTCAGGTGCCGATACTAGTTATGTATCCTTAAAAGTTAGTCAGATGCTTAAGCGTGCCCCGATTCCCTTAAACACCAAGCATGTTGTAGAGCTAGCAAACGGTAAAAGTCTTGAGGCCACGCACATAGTTAAGGGTTGTAATCTCGCGTTAGCTGGACAAATCTTCCCTATCGACCTTATCCCCATCATTCTTGGTGGCTTCGACGTCGTCATTAGGATGGATTGGTTATCCCAACATCGAGCAGATATCCTTTGTAAGGAGAAAATTGTCCGCATTCCTCGTTCTGGTGAGGAACCTCTCGTTATTCGTGGTGACAAGAGTGGTGCTGTCATGGGCATCATCTCTTTCCTTAAGGCTCAGAAGTGTTTACGAAAGGGCCACACTGCTATTCTAGCTCTCGTTACTGACATCTCAACGAAAGAAAAGAAGATAGAAGATATTCCGATTGTACGTGACTTTCCTGAGGTATTTCCTGAGGAATTACCTGGACTTCCGCCTCTTCGCCAGGTCGAGTTTCAAATCGAGCTAGCCCCTGGTGCAGCACCTATAGCTCGTGCACCTAATCGATTAGCCCCATCTGAACTAGAGGAACTGTCTACACAACTACAAGAGCTCTTGGACAAGGGTTTCATCCGTCCTAGCTCTTCGCCCTGGGGAGCACCAGTTTTGTTTGTGAAGAAGAAAGACGGTACCTTTCGAATGTGCATTGACTATCGCGAACTCAACAAGGTGACCGTGAAGAATCGTTATCCTCTCCCGCGTATAGATGACCTGTTCGACCAGCTGCAAGGGTCGAGCTTTTACTCTAAGATTGATCAGAGATCGGGCTATCATCAGCTGAGAGTCCGAGACGAGGACATCTCAAAGACAGCATTTAGGACTCGTTACGGACACTACGAGTTTCTGGTTATGCCTTTTGGGTTGACGAACGCACCTACGGTCTTCATGGATCTTATGAACCGAGTGTGCAAACCCTACTTGGATAAGTTCATTATTGTGTTCATCGACGACATCCTGATCTATTCCAAGAGTCAGGAGGAACACGAGCGTCATCTGCGACTCATATTGCAACTTCTCCGAACAGAACAACTTTATGCTAAGTTCTCGAAATATGACTCCTGGCTTCGTGAAGTCCATTTCCTAGGCCATGTGGTTAATCAGGATGGGATTCACGTTGATCCATCCAAGGTTGACTTAATCAGGAATTGACCTGCACCTCGTACACCAACTGAAATCCGTCAATTCTTAGGTTTGGCGGGTTACTACAGAAGGTTTATCAAAGATTTCTCAAAAGATTGCGCAGCCTCTTACCGTCCTTACTCAGAAGGGTGTCACCTACCGTTGGGGTGATGCTCAAGAATCCGCATTTCAGCAGCTGAAGTCGAAGCTTTGTAGCGCACCTATTCTCTCGTTATCAGAAGCACAGACGATTTTGTGGTTTATTGTGACGCGTCAATCCAAGGACTTGGTTGTGTGTTGATGCAACGTGAGAAAGTCATTTCTTACGCATCACGCCAACTTAAAGTTCACGAAAAGAACTACACCGCTCATGACTTGGAGTTGGGAGCAGTGGTGTTTGCTCTTAAGATATGGAGGCATTACTTGTAGGGTACCAAGTGCACCATTTACACCGATCACAAGAGTCTCAAGCATATCTTCGATCAGAAGGAGTTGAACATGCGACAGTGTTGATGGGTCGAACTCCTTAACGACTACGAATGCGCAATCAGATACCATCCAGGCAAAGCCAATGTTGTGGCTAACGCCCCCAGTCGAAAGGAAACCAAACCTAAGCGTGTACGCGCGTTACAGCTTACCATACACTATAGTCTTCCTGCCCAAATTCGCGATGCTCAGGTCGAAGCATTGAAAGAAGAGAACATCAGGGCTGAGTCCCTGTGAGGATTGGAGAAACGGTTAGAACTAAAGGAAGACGGTGCATACTACTTGGCGGGATGCATCTGGGTTCCATCTTATGGGAATCTACGTGAGCTTGTGATGGATGAAGCACACAAGTCTCATTACTCAGTACATTCTGGTTCGGATAAGATGTACCACGATCTCAAAGCTACGTACTGGTGGTATAACAACCCTCCTGAATTTTTCCGACACCCTAAGATATTTTAAAATATCCCAATATGTCTTAAAAATACACCCCATATCTGAAAACCGAGCCCAAAATATGATATAGCATTAAAAATAAAATAAAAACAAAAATTTTGTTTCGCTCACGGGCCACGTAAGACCACATAAGGGTCTACGCGGGGCGCGACAGATCATGAACGCGGCGAAACCCTAAGCCGACACGTGTCATCAACGTGTTGAACCTATACCATGACCCGGATCACCTACGGCCTAACCCCCTACTATGCAGGCCACGTAGTCCCTGGTTACATCTTAAGCGGGCCGCGTAAGACCCAAAATCAGATCCTATAAAGCTGGAGCTCGGGCCTTCAGTCGAAACTCGCTCAATTCTTCGATCTTTCTCTCAAATCTGAATTATAGGCATAATACTCGGGTATAATATCCCCCTAAATAACGAAGTTCTGCTCCGTTGTAAGTATCATAACCCCTGGATACGTATTAGATACGCTGCCCGATTGATCTAGGGTTCCGTAACGGCTGTCGTGGTTCTGCCCGACGTAGTCGTTGGAATATCGTCTCGGGGAGGGTATTACTAATGTTAAAATGGGTTATTATACTAACACGTGTGCATTTGTGTAATTTATAGATTGTCACCAGGAAACCCTAAAGGATAATCTAAGACAACAATGTGAGTAATCTCCTTTTTGTAAATTGTTTTTACAAAAACTCATACGATTAATTATGTATTAAACAGTTATTGAGTATTTGTAAGGATACAATTATCGTCGGTATGTTGGGGTTTTGTATACAAAATTTGTTACTGCCTTACGAGGGGTAACATTTCCACAAGTCGGGTTGACAGTACCGTGGGTGGTTGATACGTGGTTGAAAACCGGTGTTCGTTAGTGTATAACTTAATGTTTTTACATAAGTTTTAATTTCGGATAGCCTACTTTTAATCAAAAATGTGTTTTGCAGGTTTGATGGAGTTTAAGGAGCTTTTCGGGAGCTTTACGAGTCACCGGGTCGAAAACCGGAGCATTGGAACGCGTTATGGATCAACCGGGAGTGCGAGAAGTGAAAAACGGAAAGTTGGTACTGTGGAGGTCGTCGCCAATGGGCTAGAGGCCGTCCCGGACGGGCTCTAGAAACACTCGTCGGCCAAAGATACCCGTAACCAGTCAAATAGAGCGTCGGACGAAAACATCATCAGACGAACCCGTCGGCGACGGGGTCATACCCGTCGGCGACGGGCAGCAGATTGCCGGAACGAGAATTTTTGGTTATTTGGTGATATGAACGATTTTTATTGGAGGTTTAGCAATCAAGACGGGAGTTACACTATTCCTTGGGTTTGAACTTTGATCTGGGAGCCAACATTCATGAACCATTCATCTCTATTCCATCATCACACACAACATCACCCGAATCAAGATCATCATCATCAACCATTCCTAATTACCAATTCATCCATAAACCCTAACTCTCCATATTTCACCATTACCAATCATTCCATAAACCCTAATCATCCACCATTCCTTCATCCATCAAGCTTCAAGATGACTTCATTCACGTTCCAATCATCCGGTGATCAAGCTTCTTCAACCATGAGCGGCTAATCATCTCGGTTTCACCCCGGCGTAGGTAGTAGTTAATTTAGGGTTTCGAATTGTTTATTGCTTCAACTTTGTGACAACTTGTGTTTGATTTTTGAAACCATTGATAATAGTGTTACATTTGTTGCGAATTCATAAATTGTCGAACGATGTTAAAAGTTATGACTTTACAAAATGGTTATATGTAATTGTGCATTGTCGTGGTTAGGTTTTACTTGTGTTGATTATAAAGTGTATTCTTGTCCGTTCTTCGGGACGTTGATAGTTATTGGCACCTAAGTCACGGTACACTAAATCCGCTAATCATATACATTTGAGTTGAATCTAAAACTTGTAGAAACCCTAGGTTGACAATTACCGAAACCGGGTGTGATCCCTTTTTCTCATTATCGTTTATTAATCAAATTTTTGTGAAATTGTTAATTTTTAGTTGTCGATCAATTACACCAATTTCATTAGATTGAATTAACATCTCTCAATTAAACAAAAATACAAAAATATCATAGCAAGCTTCATAAATTGTGACAATCGTTCTAATTAAAGTGAATCCACACACAAACCACATACTCTTCATGGTTCGACCCCTTGCTACCACTAACTATTTGTTAAGGATAATTTGGGCTTATAATTCTTATCTTTGACCGGGGCGCGACACTCCGATCAGTGGTAATTGATATGACTTGGAAACAAATATAATTGCGAGACCGCCCTCAATACTGTACAATGGTTTTTATTAAACTTGATTAAACTGGGATTCACTCACCAGTATTTCCCACTGACAAAATATTTTTAAAACGCGTTTCAGGTAACAAAATGTGAAAGCCAAATAAAAGCCAGCTGGACAGCACTGAAGGCTTGGAAAAGTGGCAATAAAGTTACCTAAACAAAATAGATGTTTTTGTTAAATAAAATAGGGTGTATCCCTATGGAAATGTGTGTACTTGAAACTTGGGAATTTCCCATGTATTTAATATATTAAAAGCGTGGTATTTTACTCTGATAAAATATTTCCTAACTACGGTCCTGATGTAAATTCCGCTGCCAAAATTGAATAAATACCAGATACCACCGAAACTGGCTCGCGGCCGCCCGTTCCCGGGAGATAGGGATCGGGGGTTGCGACAGAAGATGGTATCAGAGCTAAGCCACCGATTCAGCCACAGAAGCGTTCTGCTGACACCAAAATTCAATCTGTTAGGAAATAAATTACGGAAATACGTGCATAATTGTATTTTATTGTTGTGTGTTATTTGACTATTTGTTAGTTTACAGTATGAGCGACCAAGGACCATCTGACGCGTACCGCCAATTGTCTGGTTCGCCTAGAAGCGAAGGTGCCTCTTCTCAGCATGCCCTCTCGGGGTACTCTGCTGATAATGAAGAAGGAATATTCGTGTTTAAGGCTCAGTCTGAAGAGTCATTCCCTCAGAAAAAGAGAGGATGGTTCAGTAGGGGAGCACAAGAGCGTAGGGAACGTATGAAAAAGTTACAAGACCAGAGATCACTAGAAGCAGCCAAAAGAGAAACCGATGCTCATGCCCAGAACATGATTAATAGGAGTTTAGCTAATTTCCATATCTTAGCAACCACTGAAGCTGACTCTAACCTGGAACAAATGATAGCACCCCAACCACAACCACCATTTCCCAACCAACCAATGGAAATAGAGAACCCTGAAAATCAAGTAGAAATGCATGATTTCAACCCGGAGGAAATACCTAGGGTACCAGCACCAAATCCCTTAGACCCAAATTACGACCCCTGGTGGGACGACAATAGGGACTATGTGCAACGTTACCCGATACACGAAGACATGCCCATGCCGAATCTAGGAGCCTACCCAGGTTTGGACCCTCTAGATCCCTATTACGATAACGATGTATACATTAGGGAGATTTTAGAGAATCCTTACCAATTCCAGGCACCTACACCTCCAAACCAGGAACCCGCACCCTAGATTCCAAACCCAGTCCTAGAACCTGCACCCCCAATGAGTGCAGAAAATGTACAAGAACTCAGGACATTTGGTGAGGAAATTTTAGAGAGTAGTGAAAGGATGAGACAGGTGGGAGAGCGACTCGTCTGGAAGTACGACGAGCACAATATGGATTTCTGGATGAATCCATATCCTTGAATGTGATGGTGGAGATGGTAGTAGTAATAATAATAATAATATAATAATAAAATATGTGTGTATGTGTATAAAAAAATTTTAATTACGGATGCCTACTACTAGTAGGGTAATTTTAAATTTCAGTCGGTACTGTAATTTTAATTTCCAATATTGGTTTGTAGTGAATGCATATTATATAAAAATAGAGTAAAGTCGCAATGATCAACGCTTTTGACCAAAATGCGTGTCATGTGATTAGCTATATTAAATATTATTTTGTGATATTAATAAGTGGTAACTGTTTAAAATTCAGATGGCCGACGAATTGAATCAGGAAAATCTGAATAACGATAACCAGAGTAACAATAACCCGGGTAACGAAAATCCAAACAACAATAATGGAAACCAAGTGGATAACAGTGCCATCCAACACATAGTGGCACAAGGAATAATAGATGCAATGCCATATATTCTTCAAACGGTTAAGGATGCTAATAATAAAAGTAGACATGATAGCAAGTGACCCTCTGAATCTGAACACAGCGTGAACAATGGACCCGTACTTCAAGCACCCATTCCCAAAAGAAGAAGAACCATGCCTTATGGTTGTTCTTACAAAGAATTCTGGTCCTGTAAACCAATAGAATTCTGGGGCAATGAAGAACCCATTGCAGCTCTACGCTGGATAGAAAAGACTAAGGCAGTCTTAAAAATAAGCAAATGTGCGGAAGAGGACAAGATAATGTTTGTTTCCAATCTGTTTAAAAATTCAGCCTTAGAATGGTGGAACACTATCCTCCAGTCTAGAGGAAGTGATAAGGTTTATAATATGGAATTAGAGGAATTTAAGAATATGGTAGAAAGGAAATTATGCCCTCCTAATGAAACGGAACAGATAGCAAACAAATTTCTAAACCTTAGGATGAATGGAGTGGATAGTAAGGGATACACAAAGTTGTTCTTTGAATATGCTAGAATAGTACCAACCCTTGCTTCACCAGAACCAGTATTAATCTCCCGTTACATCTAGGGATTAATTGGGGAGATTAGGCATGTAGTCAAGGCAGCTAGACCTCAAACCATAGAAGAAGCTGTAGAATTAACAAACACCTTGACTGATGAATTAGTGCGAACACGAGAAGAAGACCAAAGGAGGAACCTAGCACAGAGACTTACCCAAGAATTCCGTTCTAGAAATTTTAACCATAGGAATATAGGTTCTACCTCTGCACCTTACTGTAAGGCTTGCAAGAAGAAGCATTCGGGAAAATGCTCCACTCACTGCAATTTCTGTAAGTTACCAGGACACAAGGAAGAAGACTGCAGGAGAAAATCTAGTAATGGACTGTGCTTTAATTGTGGAGAAAAAGGTCACATCAAGCCAAACTGTCCAAAATTGGCTCCAGCTACGAACAACAAGAACACTAAAAATGCTAGAGCATTTGTTCTGACGGCAGATGAAGCCAAGATGATTCCGGACGTGATAGCCGGTACGTTTTTAGTTAATGATATTTTTGCTAAAGTATTATTTGACTCTGGTGCGAACCAAAGTTTTATTAATACTTCATTTTGCAAACTTCTTAATCAATCATTAACTAAACTCCCACAAGAATGTCTAGTAGAGACAGCTAATGGAGAAACTGTTAAGATTTCTGAAATCTTGCAGGAAGCAAGAATAGAAATTTTAAATCAAAAGTTTATTGCAAACCTTTACCCAATGAATCTAGCAGGATTCGATGTCGTTTTAGGAATGGATTGGTTAATAGCCAATAAAGCCAGTATTTTATGTGATCAAAAGTCAATTCAAGTAAATGCACCAAAGGGTGAAAAGATCACAATTAAAGGAGATAAACCATCTAGGTCCACAAAATTTATCTCTGTGATGAAAACTGCAAGCTATATAAGAAAAGGATCTATAGTGTATTTGATTTCTATAATCACTAACACTAAAGGAAAAGAACTAAAAGACATTCCAGTAGTATCTCAGTTTTCAGATGTATTTCCAGAAGAATTACCAGGACTACCGCCGGATAGAGAAGTTGAATTCAGAATTCACCTGCTACCGGGGACAGCACCAATTGCCAAAGCACCTTACCGATTGGCACCCGCCGAAATGCAGGAGCTGAAGAAACGGTTAGATGAATTGTTGGAAAAAGGATTTATACAGCCAAGTTCATCGCCATGGGGAGCACCGATTTTATTCGTCAAAAAGAAGGACGGATCAATGCGTATGTGCATTGATTACCGTGAATTGAACAAGGTCACAATTAAGAATCGATACCCATTACCGAGAATCGATGATCTGTTTGATCAGTTGCAAGAAGCTCGATTTTTCTCTAAAATCGATTTAAGGTCAGGATATCATCAATTAAAGGTACAGGAAGAGGATATTCCTAAGACCGCCTTCAGAACGAGGTATGGCCATTATGAATTTACTGTCATGCCATTTGGTTTAACCAATGCCCCAGCCGCATTTATGGACATGATGAACCGAATATGTAAGCCATATTTGGATAAATTCATAATTGTTTTTATAGATGATATTCTCATTTACTCTAAGAGTAAAGAGGAACATGCAGAGCATTTGCATGCACTTTTAAGTTTACTAAGAAAGGAAAAGCTTTATGCAAAATTTTCAAAGTGTGAGTTTTGGTTAGAACAAGTACAGTTTATTGGACATTTAGTTAATCATGAAGGAATTCATGTGGATCCCATAAAAATCGAGGCAATTACCAAGTGGAAGACCCCTGAGTCACCTACTGAGGTTAGAAGTTTCTTAGGATTGGCAGGTTATTATAGAAGATTTATTCGAGATTTTTCTAGAATAAACATTCCCTTAACTAAGTTAACCTGTAAATCCATTAAGTTTGAATGTGGACCAAAGCAAGAAGAAGCCTTTAGAATTCTTAAGCAAAAATTAACCCATGCACCCATATTAGCGTTACCAGAAGGAACTGAAGACTTTGTAGTCTATTGTGACGCTTCAAAGTTAGGTTATGGATGTGTGTTAATGCAACAACAAAAGTTTATAGCATATGCGTCTAGACAACATAAGAATAATGAAGAGAATTATTCAACCCATGATCTTGAACTAGGAGCTATAATTTTTGCTCTTAAGATTTGGAGACATTACCTATACGGTAGTAAGTTTACTATTTTCACTGATCATAAGAGTTTAAGGTATGTCTTCGGACAAAAAGAATTGAATATGAGACAAAGACGCTGGATGGAGATACTTAGTGATTATGATTGTGATATCCAGTATCATGCAGGAAAGGCAAATGTAGTTGCTGACGCTTTAAGCCGAAAATATCACGAACAGTCAAAAAGAGTACGTTCTCTTAAATTAAATCTACAAGTAGATTTAAATGAGCAGATTAGAAAGCCACAAGAATCAGTAATCAAGGAAGATACTGAAAAGTTGAAAGGTATGATTAAAGAATTAAAACAAGGAACAAATGGAATTTGGAGATTCCATAAGAAAAGGATGTGGATACCTAAATTAGGAAACCTACGTTACCGTATATTAGAAGAAGCCCATAAGTCTAAGTATACGATGCATCCCGGAAATGATAAAATGTATCAAGATTTAAGAAAGAATTTCTGGTGGATAGGAATGAAAAAGGACATAGCAGCCTATGTTTCTAAATGTTTAACTTGCTCACAAGTTAAAGCTAAACATCAGAAACCCTCAGGATTGTTACAACAGTTAGAAATGCCAGTGTGGAAATGGGAATTGATAATAATGGATTTTGTTACTAAATTACCCAAAACAAAGAAAGGTAATGATACAATCTGGGTAATTGTAGACAGACTAACTAAGTCAGCTCATTTCTTACCAATGAAGGAAACTTTCAGTATGGAACAATTAGCTAAATTGTATGTAAATGAAATAGTATCATTACATGGAATTCCTTTATCAATTGTTTCTGACAGAGATAGCCGTTTTACCTCTAATTTTTGGACAAGTTTCCAAAAAGCCATGGGAACCAAGTTGAATCTAAGCAAAGCTTATCATCCGCAAACGGACGGACAAAGTGAAAGGACAATTCAGACGATGGAAGACATGCTTAGAGCTTGTGTAATTGATTTCGGAAGTAATTCGGACGATCATTTACCGTTAATAGAATTTTCTTATAATAACAGTTATCACACAAGTATCAATGCTGCACCATTCGAAGCACTTTATGGACGAAAGTGCCGAACCCCAGTCTGTTGGGCAGAAATTGGGGAAAAACAACTATCTGGACCTGAGATAGTGCAGGAGACAACCGACAAGATCATTCAAGTCAAAGAACGGCTGAAAGCAGCACGTGATCGACAGAAAAGCTATGCTGACAACAGGCGAAAACCATTGGAATTTCAAGTAGGAGATAAGGTATTATTAAAATATTATTAAAAGTCTCTCCTTGGAAAGGAGTGGTAAGATTTATCAAAAGAGAAAAGCTAAGTCCCAGGTATGTTAGACCTTTTGAGATTATTAGAAGAATAGGACCTGTAGCTTATCAGCTACAACTGCCAGAGGAAATGGCAGAAATACATGATGTATTTCATGTGTCTAATCTCAAGAAATGCTTAGATGATGAATCACTAGTAGTACCTCTTAGGGATATAAAGGTAAATGAACAACTTAAGTTTGTAGAAAGGCCTCTACAGATTGAAGACAGGAAAGTTGAGAATCTCAAGCACAAGAGATTAGTTCTGGTCAAAGTAAAGTGGGACTCCAAAAGAGGACCTGAGTACACATGGAAGCTTGAATCGGAAATGCAAAGGAAATATCCACACTTGTTCCAGTAGATCTCGAGGACGAGCTCTAAAACAAGGTGGGGAGGATATAACAACCCTCCTGATTTTTTTCGACACCCTAAGATATTTTAAAATATCCCAATATGTCTTAAAAATACACCTCATATGTGAAAACTGAGCCCAAAATATGATATAGCATTAAAAATAAAATAAAAACAAAAATTATGTTTCGCTCGCGGGCCGCGTAAGACCACATAAGGGTCTACGCGGGGCGCGACAGATCATGAACGCGGCGAAACCCTGAGCCGACACGTGTCATCAACGTGTTGAACCTATACCATGACCCGGATCACCTACGGCCTAACCCCCTACTACGCAGGCCACGTAGTCCCTGGTTACATCTTACGCGGGCCGCGTAAGACCCAAAATCAGCTCCTATAAAGCTGGAGCTCGGGCCTTCAGTTGAAACTCGCTCAATTCTTCGATCTTTCTCTCAAATCTGAATTACAGGCATAATACTCGGGTATAATATCCTCCTAAATAACAAAGTTCTGCTCCGTTGTAAGTATCATAACCCCTGGATACGTATTAGATACGCTGCCCGATTGATCTAGGGTTCCATAACGGCTGTCGTGGTTCTGCCCAACGTAGTCGTTGGAATACCGTCTCGGGGAGGGTATTACTAATGTTAAAATGGGTTATTATACTAACACGTGTGCATTTGTGTAATTTATAAATTGTCACCAGGATAATCTAAGACAGCAATGTGAGTAATCTCCTTTTTGTAAATTGTTTTTACAAAACCTCATACGATTAATTATATATTAAACAGTTATTGAGTATTTGTAAGGATACAATTATCGTCGGTATGTTGGGGTTTTGTATACAAAGTTTGTTACTGCCTTGCGAGGGGTAACATTTCCACAAGTCGGGTTGACAGTACCGTGGGTGGTAATTGATATGACTTGGAAACAAATATAATTGCGAGACCGCCCTCAATACTGTACAATGATTTTTATTAAACTTGATTAAACTGGGATTCACTCACCAGTATTTCCCACTGACAAAATATTTTTAAAACGCGTTTCAGGTAACAAAATGTGAAAGCCAAATAGAAGCCAGCTGGACAGCACTGAAGGCTTGGAAAAGTGGCAATAAAGTTACCTAAACAAAATAGATGTTTTTATTAAATAAAATAGGGTGTATCCCTATGGAAATGTGTGTACTTGAAACATGGGAATTTCCCATGTATTTAATATATTAAAAGCGTGGTATTTTACTCTGATAAAATATTTCCTAACTATGGTCCTGATGTAAATTCCGCTGCCAAAATTGAATAAATACCATATACCACCGAAACTGGCTCGCGGCCGCCCGTTCTCAGGAGATAGGGATCGGGGGTTGCGACAGAAGATGGTATCAGAGCTAAGCCACCGATTCAGCCACAGAAGCATTCTGCTGACACCAAAATTCAATCTGTTAGGAAATAAATTACGAAAATACGTGCATAATTGTATTTTATTGTTGTGTGTTATTTGACTATTTGTTAGTTTACAGTATGAGCGACCAAGGACCATCTGACGCGTACCGATCACCCTTATGCTGGGCAGAAGTTGGAGACAGCCAAATCACTGGCCCAGAACTCGTCGTCGACACGACAGAAAAGATTGCCCAAATACCACAACGAATGGCGGCAGCTCGTGACCGTCAGAAAAGCTACCCTGATAAGCGCAGGAAACCACTCGAGTTCCAGGTTGGGGATCGAGTGCTACTAAAAGTCTCACCTTGGAAGGGTGTGATACGTTTTGGTAAACGAGGCAAGCTAAATCCATGTTAAGTTGGACCTTTCGAAATCACCGAGAGAATTGGCAAGGTGGCCTATAGACTGAATTTACCTGAAGAACTCAGTGGAGTTCACAACGTATTCCATGTGTCAAATCTGAAGAAGTGTCTATCAGATGAGACCCTCATAGTTCCTTTCAAGGAACTCACTATCGATGATCAGTTGCGATTCGTCGAGGAACCAGTAGAGATTACTGACCGAGACGTTAAGGTTCTCAAACGTACCAGAATACCCATTGTTCGAGTTCGTTGGAACTCCCGTCGTGGCCCAGAGTTTACTTGGGAACGAGAGGACCAAATGAAAGACAAGTATCCCCAGTTGATCGAGAAAAGTGAAGCCACTACTGAGGCTGAAGCTACTGCGGAATTTCGGGACGAAATTCCAAACCAACGGGGGAAGGATGTGACACCCCAGGAAAACCAGGAAACCACGCAACCTAACTAGCTTCCTCAGTAACTACGTGCTAAATTTCGGGACGAAATTTCTTTCAACTTGGAGATGATGTGACAACTCATATTTCAAACCTTTCGTTGTACTTTGATGTAACTTGTTTGAACAATATGTGATTACGTGATACGTGGTTTTAGTGAAAGAGTATGTTTGTATTATGTGTTTTTGTGTATGTAATGTAATCGTACAAGCTCATTCGGGCCACACTCTTTGTACTCGAAACCCAAGGGCAGCCCATGAAGGGTTCGACCCACTCTCTTAGCTCGTATAACACCTAGGGTGTTAGTATAAATCCTACACTTTATCAAAACACACAAAGTTTAGCAAACCCTAAATCTCTTTCACTCTCTCTCTTGAACTCGACGACAACATCCCCTCTTCCTCGAAGATTTCTTGATTCGGATCATCCTTGTTCTACCTTCTAACCGGTTAGTGTTCCATGACTATTGTTTTGTTGGATGATATTGTGATTTATATGTTCCTACATAATGATTTACGAATGATATATGATTGATTATGATATAAGTTGATGAGGTTAGTGTTCATGTAAATCGGCTCACATGTGTAATATGTTAGTTCAATATAGGGTTTGATAATCATGTGATGATAATAATGATCTAGAACCGAATGAATGTAATCGGCCATATGTGTTTGGATTTGGATGGATTATAAGATTTGGCTTGAGTTATTGAAGGATGAATTAAGGATCTTGATGTTAATCATGCTAGTTGATTCGATGTGATGATGATGAGTTGTTATATGATTAATTAGGGTTCATACAAATTAATTGGTAAATCTGTTAGTTTTATCGAATTGTGCAAAGTTGAAAGTTGTTAGAATGGATTAGGTAAATGGAAAGTGTAACTGATTTCCATAAAATACCGAAATCTAATACTGATCGCACAAGCCCTGGTCGCACAATACAGGCGCACAAGACTGGGTGCAACCGTTAAGCACAATGTACAACTTAGAAATTGCATGATCGCACAAGACATGTGGATCGCACAAGGCAGTGCCGATCGCACAAGTCTTGGGCCTCACACAGCTGTTTGAACCTTATTATGTTGTTGGGCCTTAAAGCCCAAAACTCAGTCGCACAAGTAGATTCCAGTCGCACAAGCCATTTGTAATCGTATAAGTTAATTCGGGTCGCACAAGATTAAATGGACCGCACAAGTTGATTTTCCGTTATTTGTTTGGGTCGTGTGAATATAGGTTACTTATGTTACTGGGCCGGGCTTGTTTTCAATCGCACAACCCGTTGTGAGTCGCACAAGGTTGTGCTGGACGCACAACAGGTTGGGCCGGAGGTTTAGTGGTGGGCTTCAATTATTCAATCGCACAAGATCATTGGGCCGTTAAACTTGTGCGAGCCCAATCAGCTGAGTCGCACAAGTTTGGACGTGATGTGTACATGACTGTTACTATTAATGTGTTAATGTGTTCTACGTGTTTGCCATGATCATTACGTGCTAGTAACCTGTTAGCTTATGTGTAAACCTACGTGCACTATTTGAACATAGACCTGACTTGTATGGTAACCATGTTAGGACGTGGTTGACCCCATATAGCTCAAGCGACCTTTTCGTTTATCTGCCGAGCTAACCTAAGGTGAGTTCACACTTTCTACAAGGCATGGGGTTCCCGGTGGTTTGGGAATGGGTTAATGAATTAAAATGAAACCTGCATATTCTCCGTGGGTAGAATATGTACCTCCATGGGAAGGATGACAACATTTAAACCTGCGTATTCTCCTTGGGTAGATTACGTACCTCCATCCTCCATAGGAAGGATGACAACATAAAACTTACTAGACAAAACTCTATCATGAAGTCCCTCATTTTTATATCGACTTAATCACCGGGCCATTGACGAACGGGTCATTAGTTAAATAGCGCTATTAGGTTTGACAAGCCTCACACCGTGCCGCAGAGGACGGGAGTGGACTAATGGATCTGGGCACTTAGTCAATGATGATAGACATTGACGCAGGGCACTTAAACATATCTTCAGTCAGTAGTCGATATGGTAACGGGTCAAGTGGTTAACATGGGGTAGCCCCCACTGGTTATGGTTTGGGAAACAAAGAGCTGATTAACTCCTGGTTTTCGAAAGAACTTATGGTTTTTGGAACAACTTTAAAATGAACACCAACTGTGAACTCGCTCAACTTTGTTGTTGATTCGTTGCTACATGCCTTGCAGGTCGTTAGGTGCTTAGATGGAGTT
>JARYGA010059716.1:80636-142505 GCA_030545235.1 Helianthus tuberosus | reverse complement strand
GAAGCAACTCCTTATGCATGGTATTATTGTCCCTCTCTAGTGAGGAGATCTTCTTGTCCTTGGCAAGTGCAATCTTTTGGAGGTCCAGGATTTTCTCATCAGCTCCGGCCAGGCGTTGGTCTAGGAGGATCTGGAGTTCAGCAAATTTCTGCACAGAAAGAATTTAACAGTCAGGATCCTTTATCCTCAAAAGGAGTACAGATTTCAGGATATAAAATCCTTACCTCAGAGACATATTCATGGAACTGATGTTCCATTAAAGGCAGGCCTTCAGAGGATTCAGTGGGCTTCTTCCTTTTGGTTCCCTTACCCCTGGTGCTCATACCCTTAGCCTCCGGATTGCTTTGACTTGCAGCCAACTCCTTCTTGATAGACCGAGGGGATGCAATGTCTTGGACATCAGCCACACTGAATCTGGAAGAAGACTTTGAGGATTTAGCAGCACTTACAAGCACAACACACAGATAAGTATTCATATTCTAATTTTATTAAACATTTATATATACACATATATGGATAGTTACTTGACATGGTGTAGGAAGTGGATGAGATCTCTTTTGAATCCTTTGTCCTCGGTGGAAACGTTCTAATGGCAGGATCAAGTTTCTAGAAAGCTTATATTCTCTCTTTGGTAACAGGTGACTCCTGAATATGAGACAGGGAAATAGCTACAAAAGACAAAAGAAAGGATCAGTCATCCTCAACAGAAAAGTAAAGTCTTACCATTGTCCTAATCTAAGGATCCTATATCCTACCATCTGTGTTCCACTTCTTGGGAAGATGACTCCCGTTTGGAATAGAATATCTTCTCACAAAGAAGAATGGATTCCTCCAGTTGGTGTCATTCTTGGTGGTCTTAAGAATTGGATGAGATTGCTGGGGTTTGGATTTGAAGAGATAGCGGTGAGAACCATGGCTAACCAGATTATACAAGCGGCTCAACTCAGACAAGCCTATGTCTATACCTTCCTGTTCTACAATGTGCTCAAGTGTGTACAAGACTCTCCACCATCGGCATAGCTTGGATGTAGCAGAGACTGTTCAGTGTGAAGAAGCCTTGTGTGAGAGTGGGAAAAGGATATGTGAAGTCTATCTGAAAAGGGGCTGCAGGGAAGGTGACCCAAACATCCAATACACAATCGCTCTTCATCGAAGAGTCGAAGGGTCTGAAGATGGTTCCGTCTAGGAAACAATGGCGTAACTGATCTATTTCAGGATCAGTAAAACGACAAAGTTCCATCGAGGGGTTTTTGGTTAAGCCCTGACTCTTCAGTGGGCTGTTATGCTCAGGATTCTTGGCGGGGGAGGATCAAGTGCTCATCTTCGCCATGGATGCTTGAAGAACAGGGGATCGGAAAGAAGAAAATTAAAGAAAAGGGAGAAGGAAATACCTGTGGTGATCTTCAAGTATGGATTTAAAGGGGAGTTGTCTCGAATTTAAATGCATAGATCGCCCTAATCCTTATCCTATTTATAATGATTGTTTGTTGCAGGGATGACTGTTGCTGACATCAGCCTGTAGCTGCTCTATCCGTATGTAACGGCTAGTCCGCTTTTGGCTGAAACATGACTATCTGATTAGATTTCAATTAGTCATGTTTGGGGTCAATTGTTAGGGATAGAATTTTATAGTATATGGATCACGGATCCTCAAGTGTAGCCTGGATCACGGATTCTCAGTTCAGTTTGGATCAAGGATCCTCAAGAGATGGTGCAGGAATGCTAAGGATCCGGGATCCTCTTTATTATTCTAAACTAACAATTGTTTCCACCATCCTATAGCTTGTTTTTCAGGTGTATTCGAAGGAGACTTGTTCTTTCCGAGATTCTAGGGGAATATGCTCCATATTGTTGCACGTGCAAGAGCTCATAACCGTTGTGGTGATCGTGGGAGGACTAGCACAATATTCGGATAGTTAGTTAGTTAGATATTTTCTATTTTGAAAGGGGATAATAAGATTTATTTAGTAAGATAGTTACACACATCACATTCATTCGAACTCTCTACAATCAATTGGCGATTACACACACTAACACACTAGCAATCATTGTACCAAGCTTGTTATCATCCGAAGTTGTAATCTTTATTCGTTCAATATAGTTGATAGTGATAGTTTTCACTATCCGAGGTCTTTTATGCCGGAGATCATTCATTGATCAAAGGTTTTTTCCTCGTATAAATCCTTGTGTTCATCATTCATTTCATTCATTTCTTGTTTACACATTTGTTCAATTAACCAAGCATTATCCTTGTGTGATTTTTGACCAAAACAACTACTAAGCGCGAACCCACTCCAATGGAAAAGTAACTTCGGTTTCCATTAACTTTCATTTATATCGCTTCATAACAATTTACAACATTCTTATTGAGATAAAAATCGGTCAATTTTTCATTAGGGCCTACAAAGTTATCTTTTGTTAGAGTGAGATTGTCTTCGACGATGAAAGTGAACGTTCGGAGTGTCAGTGATCACATTCTTAGTATGTATTATTATCATTCAATTGTTTATAGTTTGGATTATTAAAAATCAATTTGTCTATTTTTTACCTGTAAGGGCATTTAGGGATGAGATTTTTTACCAAAATACCAGTACCGTACCGGTACCGTACTGATGCCGTACCGTAACGATCATAAACGGTACCGGTATCGGTACTAGATTTTTCAAAATTCGGTATCGGTAAAAAACGATATCGGTACCGGTATTTTTCGGTAAATACCGGTATTAATACCGAGTTTAATAATGACTTTATGTATTTTGCTATTATCTTAGATCCCACTATGAAGTTATATTTTGTTGAATCTTGTTTTACAAAAAACCAATATCAAATTTCTTTTTTTTTTGGTTATTTTTAATCAATTATGATGATTTCTTAGACATGTTGGAATTTAGATGTTAAAAGTCGAACCCATGGATGTTTAACTTTTGATTTTTTTTTACTACTTAATATGTTTATCTTTTGTTTACATTCCTCTATATATTAATAATAGATGGATGAGTTGCACATGAAATTTTTTAGGTAAAACAATGGATGACACCAAAGCGGTACTAATGTGGTAAAGTACCGAAATACCGGTATAGATACCGGTACCGAATCTATAAATACGATACGGTAATCGGTATCCACATTTCCTCAATTTCGGTAACGGTATTTGCGGTATCGGTACCGGTACGGTACCGCTATCGTACCGATCTCATCCCTAAGAGCATTAGTTAGTTGTACCCACCCTACTTGATTTTCAATGTTAACATTTCAATAAAGATCCTGATTTTATTAAGTATTCTGCAGTGAAAATGGATAAAGATAACAGGAAAATTGGATTTTAATAAAGGAATATTTTATAGAATAATATTCAAGTTTTAAAAGTGTTTCAATCAATCACTTATAAATTTTTTTGTTGTATTTAAGTCGTTGAAATTTATTTTATTTTATGTTATAATCTACATTGTTTATCTTAATTGCAGGTAAACTATATATGTGGCTTTTACTTAGTTTTTTTTTTTTTTTTTTGAATATGTAGAGAAATAGTAAAAGAGATTAAAATAAATCAAATTAAACTATTTTTCATAATTTTATAAAAATTTTGATAATTTTACAAAGAGTTAAATGCCGTTTTAGTCCATGTGGTTTGGATGATTTTGTCAGTTTAGTCCAAATGTTTTATTTTCGCATGTGGGTCCAAAAAGGTTTTACAGTTGCCATTTTAGTCCACTGGGTTAACTTTATACATTATTTCTGTTAACGAGAAGGGCAATTCAGTCATTTTATATGTAATTCTGTTAACTAGAAGGGCAATTCGGCCATATAAAATGACCGAATTGCCCATCTCGTTAAAAGAAATAATGGATAAAGTTAACTCAGTGGACTAAAATGGCAACGGTGAAACCTTTTTGGACACACAGTCGAAAAATGAAATCTTTGGACTAAAATGGAAAAATAGCCCAAACCACAGGGACTAAAATGGCATTTAACTCTTTAACAAAATTAATTTTTTTTTTGCAATTTTAATTTTTTTTCACATTTTTTTTTATTTTTTTCATAATTCTTTATTTTTTCCCAATTAAAATAACACTTTTCAATACTTTAATCCATCTTGGCATTTAAGCCATATCAACATATTTAATAAATATAGAACGAAATAAATGTAGGATGAATAATCTTCTATATAGGTAAAATATCTAGATTAGAACATAAACTAAACTTTAGTGACCTGATTTGAAAAAAAAAATTATGAGTGACTTGATTGGAAGACTCCTGAAACTTAGTTACTATTTAACAAATTTATTCCTAATTATAATATAATATAATAATAAGATCTTGTGATAATAAACGACTTCTTTCAAAGCGTTATCATATACGACTACTATTTGCATAACAATTTCAAGAAAATTTCAAAACAATCTTATAAATGATCGCATGAACCTATGACCGATCTTACAATCCAATGATTGGTCTTACGCGGTGAGTTACGCCTAACAAGATCCAACACCAATTCGACTTGTTTTTAGAACGTTATTGTAATACTGTACAATCTACAGCCAATTTTGATAATTATGCTTCTAACTATTGCTCCCTCTATTCAAAATTTGTAATTGGTCCCTAATTTTATTATATGTTTATAATCATGGTTACCATAAAACTTCCTTCGGCTAATTGAACATTCAACCCCTTAAATTTGATGGTTGTCGGGACTAAATCATTATAGGATGATCATGGCTTACATGCATGTGTTTCGGTTCGAACAGAAGCATATGTGTTGGTGCTAATGATCTTAATTACAAGCAATGAGATTTCCATGATAAGGTGTAAATGTGAGAGAGTTTGGAGCACTAAAAAGTGTATATAGTACAAGTAAAAGATGTATACGGTCAACATATGGCATATATCTTTTTTCCTTCTTATCTTGTTGATTTGACATGTTTGGTACTTTTTGCTATGTCTTTTTTTCATTTGGTTCATTAGTCCTTCTAAGACAATTCGACATGTATTTTGGGTATCCTTGTCACCACATGTGGGATAATTAGATACATGCGTATAGTTACTAAAACATTTTGGATTATGGAAACCAAAAATCTACTATTAGTTTCTTGGAAAGGCGAAACAACAAATTCATTGTGACGAGTTCTTAAGTCTTGTTGGTCAATCTGGAAAGCCCATAATAAGTTGGTGTTCTCCAATAAACTGTTTGTGTTAGGCTGGAGGGTGTGGGGCGCCACCCTTCGCCACCTGGACACCTATAGCGCCCTCCTCCGCCATCGACCACACCCCCGGCGCCATAGCCGGGGCGCCATTGAAGCTCCGCCAACATGTTAACGAGAGAAGATGGGCGTTTTCAGGTGGGGACCATGTTCTCAACCAATGATTTTTTTTTTTTTTTTTGGTTAATAGGGGGCTCCATCCACACCCTGCAATTTAAAGGGGGCTCCATGGCTGAGTTGGATCCTAGGTGGCGCTGACGTGGAGCTTAGGTGGACTTGATAAAGCCCATGGGGCTCCATCCACACCTCATAGCCTTACAAGACCGTTGGAGGAAATCAAGGCCATCGGGTTTCTACGGATCAAAAACAGATCCATGTTACAAATCTTGGAGTAGAGAAATTGGTGTAATTTTAATTTTAGGCCGTAATATCTGGTGTTTCAGGTGCTTCGCATTGTATATAGCTCATGGCTAGTTAATTGATACTAGTAATCGATACCAGACTTGGGTGTGTAAACGTATACTAGATCAACGATCCAAAATGAACCTTCATATTCTTCTCACAACCTAAAATATTAAGGCAATATGTAGGCAATTAATAGGGATTTATGAGCTGATAAGAGTCTATGATAATCAAGTGATGAAAGAGCATCCAATAACCACGTTGACATACATTATGTTAATAAATGAAAGAAGGACTTTCAAAGATAAAGTCAAAGAAAAAAAGTTCAAAGGTTTGGGTCTTATCATTTGTAAAGTTCAATTTCATGTATTTCTAACTATATATCATGTATAGTAAGGACTTAGTTGTATTGTGTAAATATAAATCACTAGCTACACTCAGCGTTTGTTGGTAATTAAGCGTATAAACTTAATGTAATTCCTAAGTATGTAAAAGTTGACTGTATGTTGACCATCTAAGGCAGTTTTAATCAAGTTAGATTTGAGATATAGTCAATTTAGACACTTAGTGAATTGTCAATCATTATAAAAATCTAATATGTGTTACTGTGTTAGTTAACGTACATATATTTTTCTCTTATTAAACGTAAGTAGTTTTACACAGGTAACTTAGAAATCCATAAGTGTAGTTGATTATGAGAAAAATATTATCCATATTAATTTAATCGATTATGAATATATATATATATATATAGGGAATCCGACATGAAAGGTTTTTTAAAAGGTGAACAAATTCAATGAATAAATGTTTATTTTAGTTAAATTATATGAACAAAGATGATGGTTTCATTGTAAATGCTTACACACAAAAATCTTTGTAAACAATCATAAGCAATCGTAAACCACATGGTAAATAACTAAGTGATATCATAACAAAGCAAAAAAAAAAAGAAAAAAAAATTCATTAACTTCAAACTACTTTTACGAAAAATAAAGAAAATATATACCCAAATCAACTTAAAGGGTGTTTGGGATTACGTTTTGAAGTGATTATTTGATTATTGTGTTTGTAAAACATAAATAATCTAAAAAAGTGTTTGGATGAAAAAGTGATTATCTGCCTGTTTTGGAGAAGCATGTACCTACATGTTTTTTTCAAAACGCAATTTTGAAAACGCAAAATCTATTTTGAAAACGCAACATCAAACACCCCTTTATTATGATGTATTATAGAATATCTTTAAGACTATGCACTACCTTACACTTTTTGATTGAAGCATTCAGTGGCACGAATCTAAAAAAAAATTTTCAACTGGTTCCTTTTGGTAGATTCTCACTAATTTTTTCTAAATCATACCAGATTTCCACTAATTTTTCTATTTTTTCCAAACCGAGTGGGTTCCTACTTGGATCCGCCAATGGAAGCATTTGAAGAGTTTAACATCAAGGGGGAAGATCTTAGAGAATTTCATAATAATAAGATGGTATAAACAAGCATTATTAAATGCAAATATTGATATTATATGCAATCCTTGAAAACATCAAATTGTACAAATGTTATTCAAAACAGTGAATAATCAGAAGTCTTTTTCGATATTGATTGTGTGGGAGCAACATTATGCTAACAACCTCATCTAACTTTGTACTTTCTTTAAAATTAGTAGATTAAATATACACATGAAATAGTGAGAGAGAAAGAGACAGGTAAGTTATAGGGAAAATGTATTCTAACTAGAAGTTATACCCACGCTTCGCGGTGAGATACCATTTTTTTAAGTTGCGCGTTACGGCTGGTTGTTTATAAAATTTAAACGTAGAAAAAACGCACTTAACAGCTTTATATTTGAAAATCACAAAAAATGTATGTCGTTGTAAAAGTGTATGCATAGAATACCCAAAAATAAATTCAGAGGAAATTGTTTATCATTTAATTTGACCCGACTGGTTTCCGGAAAAAAAATTATGGCAAGACATAAACCAATTGAAAACGTACATAAAAATAAGCACGTAAACGTATTATATTTGATTTGACATATTTTCGAATAAAATTTATGCCGCAACATAAACCAACTTGAATTTATATCTACACGTACATAAAAATTAGCACGTAAGAAAATAGGGGTTTTTTTTAAGTTAAAGAATGGTATGGCGCGTTGCGGCGGTGTCGAAACGTAAAGTGGCTCGGATTTATACCGTCTAATGAAAATGTATTAAATTAGACCCGACTCGTTTCTGAACAAAATTACGTCAAAACATAGAACAACTGAAAACTTAATGTATCTAACCCGACTCATTTCCGGGAAAAAAATAAAATTTACGTCAAAACGTAACTTGAATTTATACCACATGTATGTAAAGCTAAACACATAAACTCGATTACAAAAGTATTTAGAAAGTTAAAGGATTGTAAGTGTCAATGCTGAAAATTGAGAAAACATAAAAAATATTTATGTCGAAATGTAAATAAACTTAAATTTATATCGACACGTAAATAAAAATAAACACGTAAAACTCGATTACAAAGTATTTAGAAAGCTAAGAAATTGTAAAAGTCAATACTGAAAATTGAAGGTTAAGATTATAAATATACACAAAAGGACAAAAAAAAATTAAAAAAAATAAAAATAAAAACACTCACTGTTCACCAAACCTACAATTGTATATATGTATAATGTATAATATAATTACTAATTAGATGACTTGACGAGAACAAATACTATAATGATAAGTGTTGTTCCCTACACAAATAACTATATCGGATTCATGAATATATTAATATTAACATGTACCTCATTGCCAGGGTCGGAACATTTGGCTTATCAATCTAGGCTAAGGCTTAGGACCACCCAAAACAAGACCGGGCCTCCAATTTTTTTTTTTCTTTTCATATATTAGACTTGTTTTGGTCCATTTAAACAACGTTTCTAGGCTCAAAGGATTTTACTACATGAGTTCACACTGTCCCCGTACGTTTCATTCCAGAATTCAATAGTGCCTCGACTTTGTAGTTCGTTTAAGGCCTTCAAACACGTTGAAACGGCCCTGTCTCGTGTATTAATGTTTATACAGATTTGTTTGCTACATCACGTATATAAGTATTTCTTGAAATGATATTAGTTCTAACTACCCTGCCATTTGTTGTCTTGCTTAAGAGTTTGATAATGACCACCAACAATTCTTTTATTTAATAGGGTTAAGCATGTCCCATGCACAATTGTACATCCCAACAATATTGACAAAGCCTAATTCCACTAAAAACAATAACCTAACTATTTTATTAATGTTATTTTCATTTATTATGTTAATGATGATGCCATTTGACAGTTGGCTATTGGCCAAATGTCGAAATGTATACCCTTTGAAAACAAAGAAATGAAACATTATGTTTGTAATTAATAAATAATAAAATAATTATTAAATAGTTGGTTATGACATGACATGAACGACTCAAGTTATTTCAGGCCTGAAAATTTAACATCGGGTATAATCTCCTTTATCTAAGTATGTTACAAACAATAAAGTAAATAACTTTACTTATAGTTGTTATAGTTAAACAACAGTATACAATTCTACATACATATGCTAGATGAAATTTATTCTTCTAATTTTATATCATATAATTTTTTTAATATTTTTTTAAATCATTTTTCTAATAAACCATCTAAATAAAATTGTTATCCTATATTGATGATGAAAGAAAGACGTGAACCGGCAATTCCCATGTGGTTTGGGTTGGGCCGGCTTCCTCTTCGGAGGTCGCCGGTTCGACTCCCGGGAGGTGCAAACGGGGGGTGGGACGTCCCAATGATGGATCGTATCCTACCGAGGCATGGTGCGGTCTTGAGGGCAACCCGGTTTTACCCAGCTGTTACCCCAGCGAGTCTCTCGTGTGGGGGCAGTATGGTTTCCGGGCGGAAGTCAGCTTGCGCGGCGGCCGGAGCCCGATCGAACATCGCGTCCGAGAGTGCGGGGCTGACGGGGGATTGTCTTCGACATGAACCCGGTGACCAATAGGTCCAGTACATAGAAAATCACCTTCCAAAAAAAAGATAATAATGCATCGCATACATTGTTAAGATAAAGAAATAATTTCAAGAAAACGTCCTTTTCATTTACGTAAGCGTGAACATAGGAAACCTCTTCTAACACTAGTTACAATTAGAATAAAAGAAAATAGAATCTTTTAAATTTAAAAGATGTTTTAAAATAAAAAGTCAAAGTCTCCTTTTTCTTTTTTCATTATATAGAGCCACCCATGGTATATGCTCGTATACGCGTGTAGGAGGCTCTTTGACAACCTCTAAATCGGTCATAGATATGATCAAATAAGAGCATTTGAACCAGTAAGTGCTTAGTTAATAAGTGTTATTTAGCTAAAGCGCTGAATAACTGTGCAAAATAACTATTTTACTCATCTAAACTATTTTGTGTTGAATGAAATGTACATGGTAGTTGGCGGGTGGTGATGGTGGTTATTGGTGATGGCGGGTGGTGGCTCTGGTGGTTGGCGGTGACAGGTGGTGGTTGACGATGGTGGTGGGTGGTTAACAGTGGTGGGGGTGTAGGTTGACGGTGTTGGTGGTGGTGGGTGGTGGTGTTGACGGTGATAAGTGGTGATGGTGGTGAGTGGCGGTGGCGGGTGGTGTGGTGGCGGTTGGCGGTGTTTGTCATGGGTGTTTACAGTAGTGGGTGGTCGTCGGCGGTGTTTGTCATGGGTGGTTGTGGTGGTGGTTGGTGTGGCGGGTGGTGGCTGAAGTTTTAGGGTTAAGGAAGTTTATTAGGGCAAGAGTAAAATTGTCTCTTAACCATTCAACATCATCTTATCACTTAATCATTAAGATGTCAACTAAACCACTAAGAGGTGTTATTTTTGTGAACCAAACACCATTACCTCTTACTAATTCAGAGTTAGTCTCTTAATGGAATTACTAAGAGGCTACCAAACAGCCCAAGTTTCTACATGAGCCAATTGATAACATGAGTAAATTATAATTTGCCTCCCTGTGGTTTGGAGCACTTGCACTTGCAACATGAGTAAATTGATGTATGCTAGTATATATAAAAATATGTATCTCACACAATATGGGGTTTAAAATGGAATCACCAAACTAAACACACAACACGATAAGTGTACCGGTCGTAGTGTAATAGAGTCGGTAATACCGAGTATCAATCTGTGGACGTTGATATGCAGCCCTCAATACTAAACCTCTGTCAAGTCTTAGTCGAAATATAAAAGTATGGAATCAACTAACATCTAAGTAAAGCAATAATCAAAATGTAGAAGGAGAGAGAAAGGCACCGGAAGACAGAAAACGGCTGCTCGGGAAATCAATCAATGGGGAAAGGGTGACTGATTAGACTGGGAATCCTACTTGTAACAACCCTCAAAAAGACCATAAACGAATCTTAACCGAAACCCCAAACGCACACGACGAGAACCAGCACGAAAAACGAAGGAACCTTGACTTAGGCCCCGTCGCGCTACGCGACGGTGGAAATGGTATGCAGTCACGTGAAGCGACACTCCTTTGACTGCCAGAAGACACATGGCACCACGTGGCATCCACGTGGCATGCCTACGTGGTGACTCAGAACACCTAAGCTCTACCTAGACCCTTCGTGCTACGCGAAGATGTAATGCGAATTTGGTCGCGCGACGCGACGAGGTTGTTTTCCAGCTATAAATTGGACGTAAACTGAGCATTTCAACTTGCTCAAACTCTTTTCTTTCTCTCTGAATCGCTGCTATTATACCCGAGTGCTAAACCTCTGCCCGTAATCAGCGTGCTAACTCGAATCCCTGGTACGGTACCCTGTCCGATCAATTGAAACCAATCCAACGGATGTTTATGTCACACCCCAACCGATGGCGGAAACATCCAGATTGCAAGAGACTTCATAACGCTATTTGTGTCAAGTATTTAATAATTACTTTTTACATTGCTTGAACTAGAATATAACAAATTTGAATAACGACAAGCATAAAAGAACTAAAATTTCATTTCATTAATAACGGTTTAATACAAGGTTTGGAAACAAAATACAACATGTTTGAAAATAAAATATGATACAAAAGGTATTAAAGTTTAAATGCGTTTCTAGGCAATCCTACTAGATTCCTTGCATCATCAGAATCCTGCAACATGCATTAAAAGCATAGATCAATACAAAAGTACTGGGGAGGATACAAGTTTGAATATAAGTATAAGTATAAAAGTTTATCTCAACCCAGCGTGACAATTTACATTCAAGATAAATCTAGCATATATGAACAACCTAAGTGTAACAAATAGCATTGATATACAAGTTGAAACTAACATGCATGAACAACCTAAGCATAACAATTAGCGTGGATATGAAAGTTGGAACTAACATGCATAAACGACCTAAGCATAACAAATAACGTGTTCGATGGATTTAGTGGTCGAATATGTTTGATTGTATAAAGTGGATTTTGTTAGTTGATACATGTTGCACCAAGAAAATGCGTAAAACGTAAAAAGGGTCGAGTATGCTCACCGTTTTGCAAAGCTTTCCTTTGTAATCCCGTGAAGAGTTGAAAAGTTGGAGAAGGGAACACCGCGGTCACCTCACAAAGGCAAACGAAGGTGTATGAGTATTGGGAATGATAACGAAAGATTTGGATGGTTGTAAACGAAGGAAATAAACGGCTAAATTGTATAAGATTCGTGATTAGATCACCATATACAAACCTTGCCACATTATCTTATGGTAGACTTGGTAAAAAAAACACTCATCACCACAAGAACTACGGTAGATTTAGATGGTTTCCTCACGTTGTTGATTGCCGAAATAACTATCTGTTTAAATTGATTTTATAAGCTTTAAACGAATCTCGATACGTTTTTATTAGTGATTTGATAAAAATATATTTTCTATTTTAACAAAAATTGGATAGAGTTTCCTTTGTTTTTGGATGGTCCTGACAACACAAGTTGTCGATTTATATTGTCAAAACACAATAACAAACACAACAATCTATTATATATAATAAATAAAAAAATTTGGGCTGATGTGGCATCACCTTAGAGCATCCTATATTCACTTTTGGCGGGAAAATAAGCTGCGTTCTTTTTCCTTCGCGGATCCCCGTTTAGTGCAATCCGACCCGTGAATTCGAATCCCATATAAACTGCCATATTCTCATACACGCTTCTTTTCTAAAACCCTAGATATTAACTTCATGTTCCTTCTGGTTTACTCATCTCCGATCCACGATTCAAACTTCAATCATAAGGTAAGAAATCTTCTATTGCTAATGCTTAATCATTTTGTTCATCTGTTCTACATTATATCTTTCATTTCGTCTTTCCTTTTCTCTCTCAAAACCCTAGGCCGATGTTGTGAGCCATTTCTGATATCTGAAATATCTCACTGTCCAAGCCAGCCTGAGTGTGCTTTTCCCGCTACCGGTTTTTTCATCCGAATAAAATGGGCGATGAGTTGTGTATGGGTTTAAATCACCAAAAGGTTAGTTATAGTTGGTTTTGGTAGCGTTTAATGGACTGAAATTGAAAGTCGATTTGTGCATTCTGATAGTTACTTATTGCTTTCTATTTGTGTATTCATCTACTTATATAATTATTGTCTCGATTGATTCTTTGAATCTCAATTGGGACTTGCTATTTGTAATCGATCTTATGATTTTGATGAATATATGGTGATTTTGTACACATGAATTTGCAGCAGATTAGGTTCACCAATCTGTAGATTGTTTATAACTGTTGGTTGACCAGAGGTATATGCTGCTCGAGAGGAAAAAAAGATAAATTTTCATGAACTTGCAGTTAGCATGATTGGAATTGTTATTATCTTTATTTTTATTGAATTTTTTGTGACTTTTTTTGACAACTTAAAGCAAATGGCTGAAAAATAGACCGCATGGAACTTGATAATGAATCTAGCGGTAAGGTATAATAAAGTCATCAAATTTTTACTATTTTTTTTTTTGTTAAATTTGTTGTTTATATTGGTTTTCCCACTGTGTAAAAAGCAAAATATGGAGCTACATGAACTCTATAGCTTTCAGTAGTTAATCACTGCAAATTTAATTGAGAAGCTTGAGAAGACAGAGGTATGTTGTGTGTATTAAGAAGCATACCTGTTCTGCCGTTAGGTAATGCTCCAAGAAACAGATAATTCGTTGTTCGATCTTGAAGGAAAGCATAGACAATCAGATGTAACAATTAAAGATAGAATTTCTTATGTTCAACCATTTAAAATCTGATGGGTCCATTTTTACTCAATCCTTTTATAAAGGAGTATTGTTAAATGTGCTCTTTTGTAAGCTGGTGATTTATGTAAAAAAAATGTTTACTTTCGCTTTATTTCTGATGATTTCATATCGTTCGGGTTTGTTTGTATGGAGGAAGTTGAAGGGAATTGAAGGGTATCTTGGTTTACACCGATGAGGATCTGGTTTCCACAGACTTTGTGGGAGACAACAGGTAAAGGAATTATTTATATCATTGTTTATTTCAATTTCTTTTTCAAGTGGCCCACATATAAAGAAATAAGAATGTAATTAAAGTGGTGTAGTTGTGATGTTAACAGGCCTAGCATATTCGTTTTTGTTAATGGTCTGTATCAGCACATCCACTTTTCTTAATGTCCTTCTCTTCTAAAAATATGTAGTCAACATAGTTGTAATGGGGAAGACATGGACATTAATGGTTAGTTCTCAACCTGAGTTTGATTTAGATTTAGATTTAGTATGATAGTTAAGCGTCCTTAGAACAAGAATTTATTGACTTTTTCTGCAAATTTATTATGGGAACAGTTTAATTGAGGTTGATAAAAGTAGTTTGAAAAAAAAATGCATCTTTAATAGAAGTGTCTTTTAAATAGGTAACGACAAAAATCTTCACTGACACAGTGAGTTTTTCGAGTTTAGATGATCCGACAGTCGTTTCCAATGAAGAGAGTCATTAGGCGAATGATAATGAAGTTGTTGGTTTGAATTTTTCATATTCTTGCGTGTTGATTTTGCATCATATTTAGCAGTTTGATGGCGAAGGTGATGTATGTAAAATGGATAGAGGCGGTTGATTCTCATCACGCCGATGATGGCGTCTTAATGGTTCTATATTTGTTTCCTTATTTATTTGTACCGGTAAGCCTTAATTGCTTCAGTTTGTTTTATTTTCGATTCTTTTTCTATTCCTTTTGCAGATCATTGTAGGAGTTGGATGATATGAAGTAACGATTGAGGAGATGGAGGAAGAAGTTGTCACTCTTCGTGAAATGCAAACCAATATTGAGAAAGAAACGGGCGGTGTTGCCTGCATGCGCTTTTTCAAGCAATTACAATACTCTCTTCCTCCTCGCGGTTTAGATGAGGTATTTTAGAATGATTATCTATTGCATTTGTTGTTGATTTAACTATTTATGCTTTCATGGTACTAACTTCAATGCACATCTTTGTTTTGTTTACTCTCATTCCACATACGGGATGGACATCAGACATGTGTCTCTTCATCTTCATTTGGTTTCATGAAGAGATTTTCATCTTCAGTGATGACGATCTAAATGCGTTAGCACTTCATTCCAACTGTCATAGGAGATCAAATTATTTCGCCTCATCATCTTCCTTACGTTGATGTTGCAGCTACACACCACTATACCTAACTGCCGCCTCAAACAGCGATGAAGGTAGTCTCATAGCTCGACTTTGTTGGTTTTTTCATGTATTTTCGTTTTGTCTTATGATGTAGATGCCTGCTGTGATTTTTGTTGCAGAGTCGGATTAAGGTTCTATGAATTTAGGTGAAAAGCTGTCTAATTTGATGAATGCGTGAAATTTTGTCAACATTACTTGCTTCATAAATGACAATATCTGGTAAGGGATTCCTATTTTCACTTGAATCATCTCTTTTTTTATTTTTTGGATATTGGGTTTTCGAATTTGATGTTCCTTTGGGGGTTTTGGTAATGATCTCTTTGACATCATTTTTCATCCAAACCTGTGATTGTTGAAACAAGTTTGAATTAGATGTGGCTGGAGTTATCGTTAGTGTATTTGTTTTATTGATTTTTATTTTGATATTCGGGTGACTTAGCAAGGTTAATTGATTTGCGTTTTGGTGTGTAGCTGAAGTTGACAGTTTTCCTTTTTTTCCTTTAGGTTCTACAACCATATTTTCTATTAGTTTTGCAACATATAAAGTTTTTTTCCTTAAATTGTTAGTTCTAGATGTTTTGGCAAGACTTCAAAAGCTAAGCCAAGGAAGACCAATGAGGAGGATGTTTGCTTCATTTGCTTTGATGGTGGAGACCTTGTGCTGTGTGATAGGAGTTGAGTTTAATAATTGATGATTCGCTACGATTTACATGGTTTAAATTAACTAAAATGAAGTTATTTTGGTGGTTTTCTTTATGCAGGAATTGCCCAGAAGCTTATCATCCTAATTGTGTTAACCGGGATGAAGTTTTCTTCCAATCTAAGGGTAGTTGGAATTGTGGTTAGTGGGTTCTCTGTTTATTATACTTGTGCAGCTTTGTTTATACTTTATAGTTAATTTACAACTTATCGTGTTGAATGACTTACTGGTTCATATATTACCTGTGTTTGTTAATTTTCAGGCAGTGTATCCCCTGAAAACTTAGTTTTTGAATGGTCTATAATATTCATATTTTAATTTGAACGTGCTAGAAGACGTGTGCTTGATCTTCTCAATCTCTCGAGCTTTCTCAATATTGTATTTATTTTGATTACATAATTTAATTTTGCCTGAGTTCCCATATGCTGTCGTGTTTTTTTTACTGTGTATATATTAACTAGCATTTTGTTAAGTTTTTACCATGGATTTCAGGTTGGCACTTATGCAGTCTCCGTGAGAAAAAGGCAGAGTACATGTGTTATACTTGCACATATTCTTTGTGCAAAGCATGCACTAAAAAATCTGTTATATTGTGTGTAAGAGAGAAAGAGAAGAAAGGCTTTTGTGATCCTTGCATGAGAGTTGTGAAACAAATTGAAATACCGGACAATCCGGTATGTTCAATTCAACTATTTATTCCTGTTTTCACTTTTATTCTGGGTATATGACGTGTACTACAATGATTGCTACTTGCTTCTTGGTTTATTATAAATAGTTAACTACATATTAGTTGTTAAGCATGACTTTCAGAGCCGTCTAGCGGGCTGGTTCAAGTGGAACACATGTAGTACCGGTCTAAGATTGTCTTATTTTTTGAGACGCTTCTTATGTGTAATACGCAAACTTATTATTAAGATAAAATTATTTTTTTTAATAAAAAGTAATTTAAAAACATGAATCATAAACAATCAATAAATTTATAACTTTTATTACATGTTTACAATCCGTAATTGAGTTTATAAAAGGTCTATAACTCTTCTAGAGCCAAGACATTTAATATGTCATATGTTTTTGTATGATCTTAATTATATGTTAATCATAAATAGTTTTTAATATAAAATACTTTCTCAAGCCCGGGAAGCAATCCCGGGTGATAACCTAGTTCAATAATATATAAATAAATATAGTTCTATGTATTTTTATAAATAAGTTATAAGGTTTGGTTTTGTTATAAAAACATACTGAACTATAAAATTTATATTCGTGTCGTTAATGTTTTTACGAGTCTCATGTTTATACCACTGTCCCGACAGTTGATCGAGTTTGACCGTTTGACCCGAACACCAAACTGAAACTGAACCGAGCTATCCCGTGTCGTGACCCGAACCAATTGAAATAATAAAAACAACCGGTGTTGAATCGGAATTTAAACAAAATACAACCCGAATCAAAACAAGTATGGCCCGAACCTGAACTGGGTTGGTCTGACCATCCATCAATGAACCGAAATTGAACCGAAAGAATCAAAACCTGTAACACCCCGTGTTTTGAAAGTTAAGTACAAGTCAAATTCAAAGTCAAAGGAAGAAAAGATTGCTAAATGCGATCTGTCACTCCTTGCTTAACCATTGATTGTACTTCTTGACTTGTAATCGAATCTTTTAATTTGTGTACTTTAGTTGTATTATGTGGAGTATCTATAATAATCGCAGTTTAATCGATGTTTATCGCTCATCGACTTAACGCTATCGCACCGCTATCGCATCGCAGCTCGAATTATGTGTTCTGGATATTGTTTTACATGTGTGTGCTACTTATGTGTTACTTGTGCATGTTTATTTATGTTTTGTGGTGATTAATCGAGAACGCAATCGCAACTTTATCGCAACGCAAACTCATCGCAAACTCGAGATGCAAGGTTACTTATGTTGTTGTATGTTCGTTAGGATATTTGTGTAATTACTGTGTAATACTATCGCATCGCTTACTCGCAACGCATCGCAACACTCAACGCACGAAACGAAAACACGAAAACCAACTCGCGGCAGCCCTTCGATCGAATGACCATTCGATCGAATGGTCATCCGTACGGATGACCATCCAATCGGATTGATATCCGATCGGGTTGCCATCCGATCCGACACTCCACCGCCTTTCCTCTTTTGGACATCTATAAATAGCACCAATTACATCACAAACAGTGATGTGATGTGACAGCTCTGGTGCGACCCTTCGACTTCTCAGCTTATTCTCTCTCGATTTCTTGAGATTCTTGTAAGTTTCTTCCTCAAATCTTGTACTCCTATCATCTACGCACACTCCTTCATCATTTTCACCTTTGAAACTCAACTTTTCACCATGAAATCGACTGGTTTAAGGTGTTTTAGGATGATGTCATCATGGGGTTCTTATGAACTTCAAGTTTTGGCCTCCTTCCACCAAGAACAACTCAGATCTGAGTGATTTCAACATGTTTAAACACTGATTTCGCAATAATCTAAACGTTTTTAAAAGATTAAAAGACTTGAAAGAGGATTTCCTAACGTTTCTCATTCTTTTACACTCATGAACTCAAAACCGGTAGAATCGGAGCTCAATCGGGCCTTCCACTCTTTCTCTAGTGATGTGTCGGTCTGAGGTCCGGTTCCTATCAACGAGATAACCGACTTAGCGGGTTGAATATGAACTACCGTCAAGAACAGTTAACGGATCAGACTGGGGTGATTCCCGTCCGATCAGGTGATTTGAGCTTGATAGAGTTCCCGTTGTTTAACACGTTGTCATACCGTCTCAATCAAACCGCAAACTTTCAAACTTAACAAATTTCAAATCAAGCAAGTCACTGAACGGACTGCCGTCCGATCGGATTGCCATCAGATCGAACGACAATCCGATCGGATGACCCATGATCTTCAACACTTAAACATTTTTACAATCTTACAATTTTCAAAGATCATTAGTTTCTAACGGATTGCCATCTGATCGGAAGACCATCTGATCGAATGACCATCCTGCTGTGAACTTGTTCTCTGAGAAATGCCTCGCTGGACGGATCGCCATCCGATCGAACGACCGTTCGACCGGGCGACCTGAAAGGTAGAGATACTTCTCTCATTTTAAAATGCTACAACGAAAACTTCAAAGCCATCATACACAAACACATCCTACCCAAACGAGTGGCAATCCGACCGAATGGCCATCCGACTGGTCCGGATTGTCATCCGAATGACCATCCGTGCGGATTGTCATCCGACCGGATGACCATTCGTCACTCAGTCACTTACATCGTTTAACGCGTCGTTCTTCGCTTATGCTATCGTTAACTGTTCAGGCTAATCTTTCAGCGATCCCTTCAATCCAAGAGAGTGTTTAGTTATTAAACGCTATCTGTAAGTATACTCAATCCCTTTTTGCTTTATGCACTTTTGGGTGTTACATACGTTACTTATATCAAATCACATCAATCACACAACGCAACACTTTTATACGCTGACCTCTACTGCATGTTATACGTGTTACTCGATGAATGCTTGTATGTTATGTTTACACAGTGATTGTTGCCTGACACCTTAGCAACGATAGTACTATAGTTTGGACTCAGCACCTGTCATGGACGGGGGTTGCTAAGGGTATTTATTCACGTGTCACAGTGGTGATATGTGTTGCGCACTCTACAACTCGCAGTCACGTCTGTGCATATTTCATTGTCGATAACCTACTAGCTTCACTTTGCTACATATTACATGCTGGTTATGCGTAAAACGATTTCGCTATCTATTATACTATTAAACTTGTATGCTCACCTTTACACTATGTGTATTGACCTCTATTTTAACGTATGTGACAGGTGTTTAGGATGCTTTGATTGTTACTTGCTGGAATCAAGCTAGGATGGAGTCTAGAAACAAATCTAATAAAATCTGAGTTGTCGGAACATTTTACCTGTCTTTGAGAAAACAATGTCTGTAATAACTGCTTTTATTTGATATATTATGGTATGGGACATAATGTTAAATATCTGGTAATTTTAGTTGTTATGGATATCTCTTGGATAATCTGTTTCGCTCAGTGTCGCGCCCCGATGTTTCCGCCATCGGTTGGAGTGTGACAAAACCCGTACCTGAACATGACCCGAGCTAAGACTGAACCGAAGCTACTGTTGACTTGGCTTGACTGAAAATACCAATGTTGACTCGAAACACGAACATGAAAGCTGTGATTATCCTAAAACCCGAATCAAAAACCAATCAGAATCGAACCTGCTGAATCTGGGGCCCGAATCACCGCCGCCGCCATTGCCGGCGCTTCTGGTCGTCGGTCCGATGGCCCGTCGTTGTCTGCCATCACCACTGTGTTATGATCGTCACCGTCACTCTCCGATTTCACCCTCTCTCTCGGTCTCTATCTCTCTGTTCTCGAACCAACGGTCCAACGACACCACCATGCTACCTCCGCCGCCGTTTTGCTTCGTCGGACCACCAACCACGGTGGCCGGCCGCCGCACTGGTCATCTGGACCACCTTATGGTCTGCCGGTTTATTAACGAGGGGTAGGGAGACATGGGGGGTGTCGGCTGGGAACAATGGGTAGGGTTCTGATGTTCAATTGTGTATGGGTGTTGTTGCAGAGAAGAAGGGAGGGGGATAAGAGATGCAGGTGTGTGTGTAGATGTATCGAGAGGGAGAGGGGAGTGAAGATGATGGTGTTGTCTGTGTTGTGAGGTTTTTGAGAGGATAAGGCTAGTGAGTTAGGGTTTTTCTCCAAAAGAAAGTGCAGAGAAGGAGATGGGAGGGGGATAAGAGATGGTGTCGGCTGTTCAAAAAATGAGGGACTAAGGATTTCATAAGTCTTATATACATAGGGTTTGGTTAGTGGGCTTTGGGCTTGGGCCTAAGGCCCACAAGCCCAATCCCCGTGTTTAAGTGGCCCAATCGTACTTACGAACCCGTTTTCAAATCCTGAACTCCACGTAGCTTCGTAAACTAAAATTTTAGATTTAAAAGGCGTAAAATAGTGTCGGTAGACGTTGTTTGCGCGTCTGATCGTCGGTTACGGTAAAAATCGCGTAAAAATGTGTCGTTTGTCGTTTTTAATCCGTTTTAGGTCCGATTTCGACTGCGGGTCTTACAATAGAAAGCGAATATGAATTTAAAAAAAATAAAAATGCAAAAATACGAGGCGTTACAGTTTAAGTGTTTCTTGAATAAGGCTATACTTTGTCATTCGTTGTGGGTTTTGATCTAGTGATTATCGTTAAAGTTGAATTGAGTTAATACACTAATACGTGTGCATTGTGTGCTTAATTAGGAAACCAAGCATTAAACCAGAAGGCTAGTACTGAAACCCTAAATATGCAATGTGAGTCATTCTCTTTTAGTAATGCTTTCAAAACCCTTAATGTTTTCCAAGTTGTATTTACAGTGATTAAGTTTTTTTATTCTGAAATTACTGCCGGTATGTGGGGTTTTGTATACACTACTTGATAAGCTTTGCTATTGGACAATTGAGGGCCAATAGTGATATGAACATAGTCACAGGAACTGCCACCAAGTGACAAATACTGATTGAGTAATTGAAAGATATAAACAAATGTAAAAACCCTTAATATTGTAAATTATAACAATGTGTTTTTTTTTACAACTGAATGAACTCACTAGTAATTTTTTTGTTGATCAAATGTTTTTAAAATGCGTCTCAGGTGATTTACTGTGAAGAGAATAAAACCTGCTAAGAGGCACTCAAGCTTAAATAAGTGGCTATGTAAACATGAATAAAACGTGTTTTTTAATCAAGGATTTATTCCTGTGAAAATCCTTTATGTAAATACGGGTTTTATCCCCTAACTTATGAAATGAAATTTTGGTGTTTTGAAAACTCTGATATTTTTCCTGACACCTGGTCCTGATAAGTTTTCCGCTGCGACAAATTAATAAACACCGGTACCACTTGTATCTGTTCACGGCTCCCGCCCAGGGTGGAGTCGGGGGTTGTGACAGAAGGTGATATCAGAGCCACTAGTTTAAGTTAATTAAGTATTGTGAAAATACATAAAATTAGTAGTCAGGAAATAAATGAATTAACTTCCGTGAATACTGTGATACTAAATTAACATTATATATCCTATTTCGGAGATCGTTGTTTTTATTGTTTTTGACTAACAGTACGAGCACTAGAGAGCTATCAAATGCTTTCTAGAATATATCTGTTAACCATACAGATATGGATACTGCTAATCTGACCGGCACACAAACCGGGTACGAAGCGGATATAGACGAACCGATGATATTTCAGGCACAGCCATTACCAAAAGCACCTCCTAAAAAGAGAGAGAATATTAGATTGGAAGGTAAAAAGGAAGAAGAAGGTTCCAACAACAACAAAAACCAAAAGAACTGGGGTAACAAGTGGAAAAGCAATTGCTGACGAAAGTTCAAACCAAACCACCATGTCGTTATCGTGGGAAGAATTAGACTAAAGATTGGCAAACTGTGAGATGTTCAGGCCAATACCTAATGAAATTAATCTGAATATGCCCTCTTACCCCGCTATGCCAATAAATCCAGAACCTATAAACCATGTACAAGTGTTACCACAACAACCCCTCCCAAATCCGGTGGAAGAATGGTGGACTAATGATTGGGAATTCCAAAACCTCATGAATAATCCTTATCCATTCTATCCAAATTTCCAACCTGAACCCCCTGTTTTTCCATCGATGAACCCGAAAAACGTGGCAGAGCTTCGCAACTATGGAGAAGAATTGATAGATGCAGGAAGTCGAATCAGGAATGTAGGAGAAAATCTCGCCTGGAAGTATGATGAGAGGGATTATCATTTTTAGGAAACTAACCCCATAATATATGCCTATATAATGTATTTTCTGTATTTTGTATAAAAAACTAATATATGTATGTGTGTATATATATAAATATATATATGATAGTATATGTAAAATATAAGAAGCATATTATATATAAGAAAAATATAAGTCGCAATGATCAACGGTTTTGACAATATGCTCTGATTATTTATGTTTACAATATTTTGATTATTTTGTTAGTTATTACGGGATATTAATATTTGATATATGTTTGCAATTCAGATGTCAAACGAAGTTAACCAATCAATTTAGAACAATCAGGAAAACTCCTTGGACAAGAGTGCCATAGAAAATATAATAGCCCAAGGAATAGCTGATGCTATACCTTTAATTATCGAAGCTGTTAGAAACCTTGTAGAAAACACTAAAGCTGTGAGTAGCAAATGCACTCGTAGTAACGATTTTAGCCATAGTGTCAATGGAGGTAATGATGATATTATCAAAGCTCCATTTCCTAAGAAAATGAGGGCAATGACTTTTGGGTGTACCCACAAGGATTTTCTAGCTTGTAAGCCAACTAAGTTCGCAGGCAGTGAAGGAGCTATGGCTGCTCTGCGGTGGTTGGAAAAGACAGAAGTTGTTCTTAAGATCAGTAAATGTGCTGAAGAAGATAAAGTAATGTATGCTACTAATCTCTTTAGAGATGAGACATTAGAATGGTGGAATACAATTCTTCAGGCAAAGGAAGTGACAAGGCTTATGCCATGAACTAGGGAGAATTTAAGGAAATGACAGAAAGGAAATTCTGTCCTCCTCATGAAAATGAACAAATGGCTAATAAGTTCCTAAATCACAAAATGGTTGATGTGGATTGTCATGAGTATACGACAAAATTATTCGAATATGCAAGAATGGTACCAACTCTGGCCTCGCCAGAATCCGTACTAATTTCTTGTTATATTTGGGGATTGATTAGTGAAATATAGTCAAGGATGTTAGACCTCAAACTATTGAGGAAACAATCGAACTGGCCAATACTTTGACTGATGGATTAATTCGCACAAGAGAAGAAAACAAGAAGAAAGAATTAGCCCAGAAAATTACCCAAGAATTTCGCTCGGGTAATACCTACAGGAGAGGAGTTGGGCAGATATCTTCACAACCTTTCTGTAAATTCTGTAAAAGGAAGCATTCAGGAAGGTGTGCTAAGTACTACAATTTTTGCAGAACACCTGGACATATAGAGAAAGATTGTAAAAGAAAAACTAATATATGTTTCAATTGCAGAGAAACGGGTCACATTCACCCATATTGCCCGAAACTGACGAAAGAATCTGACAACAAGGCAAAAGTAGCAGACGTAGCAAACAAAAAGAATGCACGCGCCTTTACACTTACGACGCAAGAGGCAACAATGATCCCAGACGTAATCGCCGGTACGTTTCTTATTCATGACGTCTACGCTAAAGTATTATTTGACTCTGGTGCAAACCAAAGTTTTATAAATACTACATTCGTTCAAGCACTTAACCAACCGTTAACTAAGCTTAGTCAAGCTTGTATGGTAGAAACGGCAGAAGGTAACTCCACCGACATACGTGAAGTACTTCAAGAAGGAAAGATAGAATTATTAGGACATAAGTTCATAACCAATCTGCTACCATGAATCTAGCTGGATTCGATGTAGTATTGGGAATGGATTGGTTAGTAGCCAATCATGCTCGAATCCTATGTGGTCAAAATTCTGTTGAAAAACGTACGCTAACAGGAGAGATGATCATGATCCGATGAGACAAGCCGACCAAGCCAAAAAAATTCATCTCTATGATGAAAGCTACAAGTTATGCACAGAAGCACAGGAAGGGGCACATGCTTAGGTTGCTGCATCAAGAAGTTCAGTAAGTATATCTTTTGACTACAGTTGACATTTTTGCAGTTTGTCCCAAACTGTGATGTTTACAATTTGTGTCAAACTGTTTTGATAGAATAGTTCATGTCAAACTGTTTAGTACTTCTATTTTGGATGTTAAACTATAACTTTTGGTTGTTTGGTATTGTACTTCTATTTTGGTTGTTAATGGTTGTTTGGTATTGTTAATGTTAATGGTCATTTGCACATGTATTTTAGACATTTGCGGATTGCACTTCTGTTTTGGTCATTTGCACATATGTTTTGGACATTTGCGAATTGCACTTCTGTTTTGGTCATAAGCATCCAGCACTTCTGTTATGGTCATTTGCACTTCTATTTTGGTCATTACCACATTGTACATGTTTTGGTATTAGCACATTGTTTAAACATTAGGAGACCATATTTGCAGCTCATTTGCACTAAACATGTATTGGTCAATAAGTTAGTCATTCCATTTCAAAAGCTCCATACATTCCATTACAAACTTACAAAAGACCATATTTGCATGTCATAATCGATAATATAGACCAAACTTACAAAAGCCCCACAAAAGCCACACATCCTTGTAACACCCCAAATTTCTCATATGACCTAAAAGTATAATGTGTAGTGATGTTTTAATAAAAAGATATATAGGATTATGTCAAAAAAATAAAAGTTAGTAAAGAAAGATGGTTAAGTTAGAAGGTAAAGTACTAAAGTGAATGGGGATTAAATGATGAGGGACTAGATGTGTAAATAATGTTATAAAATGATATAAAAAAAAGAGAGAAACCAGACAAGTCTGGTGTGTGTGCGATCGTGAGAAGCCAGGAGGGGGACTCCTTCCCTCACAAAACCCTAAATCACTAAATTCCATCAATTGAAAGCCAGATTATTGAAGAATCGAATGCATGAGCTAAGAATCCTGATTATCTAAGTGTTCTTGATCTCAAGTAAGTGAAATTTCGTGATTCGATGATGTTTGATTATGTGGGTTTTGTGTAATTCGTGAATGTAATACAAAATTCAGTATGATTAATGGTTGCTATGAAGGTCTAGACATCATTAGATGCTAAAATTTGAATATGAGCATGATTAGGGCAAAACCCACTTGCATGTTAAGTAATGTTTAGCAATTGTGAAGTTTTATATGTTAATTTGATGGTTGATTGATGAAATTGTTATGAATAATTGATTTGGAACCATTTGTTCTTAGTCAAAATAGTAAGTTATGGATTAGGGTAATGATTATTATTATGAAAGATTATGATTAACCATTGATGAGGTAGGATGGACATGTTATAACTACCTGTACATCATGCCTTGTAGATAGTATGCACACCATGTGTTTGATGAAATGTCTAAATGAATTTAGATATGATTTTGTATGAAAATTGGCTAAATTGATGAGATGTAATCATGGTGGGAATGTATGTAAATTATAAATATCGTATTCGATAATAAAGAATGTGAAAGTAATGGGAGCTAAGTGAATAAAGTTATGATGTTCAGGAAATAAGAAGGAAGAAGGAGCAAGTCACTCCAAGGCACAAGGAGCTCAGGATCACGGTAAGTTCCTATGAACTTAACTCTCCTTTTATGTTGTTCTTCGGATGAAGGTTTAGTTATTAATCCTAAATGTTGAGTTGTGTGGTGTTATTGGTTCAAAGGATGATATGTTAGAAAACGAAATAAGCGACACAATAGTGTCGGATGTATAATGACCACTCAAGTGGGATAAAATTTTATGGAAAGTAGGATTATGAAATGGTTAAGTAATGACTTGTTGTAAACGGGTCATAATGATATGTTACGCTAAGCATGTATGATAAGGGTTACCCGTTAGAAATGGGTAAATTAGGACAAGCACGACTATTATTGTGAACGTTTGAAAATGGGCTCATTATGAATGGGTCGAATGATATGGATGTATGAATGTATCGGGATGTTGAAATGAATGAAAGTTAATGGAAGAGTTGTTTAATGAAAAGAATGTTATAAACAAGATTTGTCAATGATTTGGTAAATTGTTAATGGGTTGATTAAATGTATGTAAGGTATGTTATGGATTTTGTTTCAGCATTGTGAATTAACTAATGTTTGATGTTGTGCATGTTAGGTAAATCTCATGTTTGAAGTTGGCGAGCTCGGACGAACACACTAAATTGCCCTTTTTGCGCTTCTGGGCTATGTTATCCTTTACTTATGGGTCGAAAATCATTTTGTTAATGTAAATGTTAACCGTATGTCTAGAATAGTAGTAAGTGTTTTCAGAACGTTTGAATCCCTTGGGTTGATTTTTGAATTATAATGAAAAAAAACAGGGAAACGTTTATGTTACGAATGGGTCATGCCCAATTTTTGTTAAAAATCTTGTATGTTTGATCGTTATAGAAAGTGGATGCCACAATCCTAAGCAGACTTAACATAGTAGACCATGAATAAGAACAAACTGAAACCTAAGATAAGTTTTAACATCTTCTTCTCCTGAGCCAATTTTTTGCTTCTTCTTCAAGTTTCATGTTCCTATTTCCCATCTGTCTTGCATTCTTTTCGTGCCACTTGATGGTGTCCAACAGTGCAGGAATCATCACAGCAGGGTTCTGAATCTTCGGTGGCTCATCCCAAGCAACGAATCCACAGCTTGATGGTTTGTTGCAGCGATGAAATCGACGACCTAGGTTTTGTGTTGTCCAGGATGTTCTCAATTGGGTTGGGGCTCCACATGTGCATACCACCATTGTCGATCAACATAGTTGCAGGAGAATGGCGTTTGGAGAAGATGATGGATTAGGGTTTGGGTTTGGGTTTGGGTTTGGGTTTGGGGGGAAGATGAAGATGATAAGTCTGCTTTTATAGGGTCAAGGGTAAAGGGACATTTAATTTAATTAATTTAATTAATAATGTGTTATAATAAAATTATATTAACCATTTTGCCCCTGAGAAAAAGGACAAAATAACAGAATTTTATTAGCCAAATATCAGGTGATTTCATTTTTGGACCAAAATGGCAATAAAAGTCAAACCACAGGGACCCGGATTTAAAATGTTTGAGTTTTGGACTAAAGTGATAAAAGTGACCAAACCTCAGGGACCAAAATGACAGTTTACTCTTTATTATTTAATATAATTGTTGTTATAGCTTGACTTCATAAATTATCTTGGTAGAATAGAATAGCCTCGTAGAGTAGTTTCCGGGATATAAAAAATGGGAAAATTACAAAATATGGCTATTGACCAAAACCATTTTCAGATTTGGCCATCTCATGAGTCCTTGGAGCGACGCATCATGCATAGGATGAGTCTTTGGCCACCTCATGCGTCCTTCAGACATCTCCGGCGAACCTCCATAGTTTTCGGAGAGATTTCAAACTTAAACAACTCCAAAAAAACCCAATCTTTCTTAACAATCTACATCGTCTCCGGCAAACCTCCATAGTTTCCAAAAAAACTTAAACAACTCCAAAAAAGTCAATCTTTCTCAACAATCCCACATTGTCTCTGGTGAACCTCCATAATTTCCGGGATCAACATTAACTCCAAAAAAATCTTCCTCAACAATCCCCCATCGACATCACACCTTTTGTTTGAAAGTTTCCAGCGAACATCCATAGTTTTCGGCAAAATATAAAAGCACCGGTGCTTGATGCGTCTGAGACCTCATGCGTCTGGGACCCCACTTGCAAGTTATGATAACGCCACGTGTCTATTTTTTATTGAGTATCAGTGAAGGGATTTCCAAAGACTCATCATGTGCATGATGTGTCGCTCCAAAAACTCATGAGATGGCCAAATCTAAAGTTAGTTTTGGTCAATGAATACTTTTGTAATTTTCCCTAAAAAATTCTATCGTGACTTCACATTAAAAGTTTTCAATTTTGCTTATGACAGAAACCTATTTAAAGATAATAGAGTTAAATACATGGTTGGTCCCTGTGGTTTGCAAATATTGCAGACTTGGTCCCAGTGGTTCAATAATTACACAGTTGGTCCCGATGGTTTGAAAAATGTTACATGAGTGGCCTGATGTTTGCATTTTCGTAACATGGATGGTCCTTAGTAGGTAACCTTGTTAAAATTTTCAGTTAAGTTCATATAAAATGTCCATTAATAAAAGAATAAAAAAAATGTACCCACCCCTGATCATCTTCTTCCTCTCTCTACCTTTACCTTTCTGCTTTCACCACCCAATGTCGATGATCGTAATTTCCTCCAATTGTTTGACAGAAGACATCAAAGGCTTCACTGGAAAACAGGTTACTGAAAACGGATTGACAAACACTGAACCAACAACATGAACGGGTTCGCCGGAACATAGAGACGATGACCGGAAAAGGACTTAACTCTGAACGACTTCGCCGCAAAACAGAGTTTAAACAGTTCACTGTCGATAAACTGACCTGGCATCGCCGGAAAAGGAGGTCTATGAACAGAAGAACCGCAGGTCTGTCTGTGTTGGTTGGAAACGGTGGTTAACGACAACGATTTCTTCAGCGGTCTTAAGGAGACAACGATTGACTTACGAGAAAGCGGTGTCGGCAACGATGGTGATTGACTTCCTATAGCAGAGAGAAATTTCATGTGGATGATGGATTATCTGGAAACCATTGTTGTCTAGTAAAGAGAGCAAACACAGTGATTGGGTTTGAATTGTATTGAGATTGTGTTGTACTGAAACTAGGGTTACAAAATAAGGTGTTTATATAGAACACCATTTTATACATTTACCCCTACACTATGACATATTGTTTACTTTCCGACACTCCCCCTCAAGTTGAGTAGTGGGATCACCAATACTTAACTTGCTCAAACAACTACTAAAGGCGTTTCCGTTGACGGCTTTTGTGAGTATATCTGCGAGTTGATCTTTTGACGAAACATACGGGAGTTCTATGATTCTTCCTTCCAACTTTTCTTTGATGAAATGTCGATCTACCTCCACGTGTTTTGTTCGATCATGTTGAACTGGGTTTTCTGAGATTTGTATTGCAGCTGTATTGTCACACATAACTTTACTATGAGCCTTTTGGGAAAAACCAATGTCTTCTAGCAGCTTCCTGATCCAAAGAACTTCGCTTAACCCTCGAGCTATACCTCTAAATTCCGCTTCTGCACTCGACAGAGCGACTACCTTCTGTTTCTTACTCCTCCAGGTAACGAGGTTTCCACCAACCAAAGAAAAATATCCTGATGTTGACCTTCGGTTTCCCTTATCTCTTGCCTAGTTTGCGTCAGTATAGAGCTCAACATTTAAATGTCCATTTGTTTTGAACAATACTCCATGGCCTAGAGTTCCCTTGAGATATCTTAAAATTCTCTGAGCAGCTTCCATGTGGGCAACTTGAGGTTGATGCATGAACTGACTCACCACTCCAACAGCATAAGCTATATCAGGGCAAGTGTGAGAGAGATAAATTAACTTGCCCACGAGCCGTTGATACCTTTCTTTGTCTGCAAGTTCTCCATTGAGTTCCATGTGAAGATTGTGGTTCACCACCATTGGAGTATCTGCTGGTTTACAGTCAATCAACCCAGTTTCTGCTAGGAGATCAAGGACATACTTCTTTTGGCAGATGAAAATTCCCCGTTTAGACCTGAGAACTTCTATCCCGAGGAAATACTTGAGATTCCCAAGGTCTTTCATTTCAAACTTTGAAAACAGATTTCTTTTCAGCCGTGCTATTTCTTCTATATCATCTCCGGTAATAATCATGTCGTCTACATATATAATCAAGCAAGTTACAAGGCCGTTTCTTCTCTTGAGGAACAGAGTATGATCAGCGTTACTTTGGTGATACCCATACTCTTTCATGGCCAAAGTTAACTTTCCAAACCATGCCCGAGGAGACTGCTTTAGCCCATAAAGGGACTTTTTCAACCGACAAACTTCCCCTTCTTTAAAACCCCCTGAAAAGCCTGGAGGTGCTTCCATGTAGACTTCTTCTGTTAGGTCTCCATGGAGAAAGGCGTTTGTAACATCAAACTGGTGAAGAGGCCACTCCTTATCGGCTGCTATGGAGAAGAGAACTCTGATGGTATCCATTTTTGCAACCGGAGAAAATGTCTCAGAGTAATCGATCCCATACGTCTAAGTGTAACCCTTGGCTACAAGCCGAGCTTTGTATCGCCCAATGGAACCATCTGGTTTATATTTGATTGAATACACCCATCGGCATCCAACTGTTTTCTTTCCTTTAGGAAGAATGCACTTCTCCCATGTGTTGTTTTTCATAAGAGCACACATCTCCACTTCCATTGCTTCTTCCCAGTTCTTCTTACCTTGAGCTTCCTTTACGGAATTAGGTATTTGTTCAGAGTATAGTGAAGTAACAAATGCTTTCGCACTGTTAGATAAGCTCCCGTTGACCATATTAGCTACAGGATACCTTGAATTCTCGGTTTCCCTCTCTGGGGAGTACCGTTTTGGAGGAACCCCTCTATTGGCTCTAGGAGGAAGAGAGTATCTTCCGGTTGTCTCTACTGCACTTGGTGGTTCAACATGTTCAACCACTGGTTCAATTTCAACCTGTTCAACATTTGGTTCAACCTGTTCTGTAGGTTCTGTTGTTGTCTCATAGTTACAAGACGACGCATGACATTCAGGGTTCTCAGTGTTTCTTACCTCAGTTATTACGTTGGATGGACTTTCTTCAGTGGTACTGTGCTCTGCAGATTGTGTGGCTGTGTTTGAAGGACTCGCAGTACTGTGACGATTTTCTGTTGTTACTTCTTCAGATGAGGGAAGTTGGGTTAGCCAACTCAGAGGGTCTATACATTCATTCTCCCCCTGACCACTGAGTTGGGTGTCATAAAAGTATTTTGTTTCAAGAAAGTCAACGTTCATTGTGGTGAACATTTGATGAGTTTTTGGATTATAACACCGGTAACCTATTTGGTCGATCCCATAGCCGACAAACACACATTTCTCAGCACATGGGCCGAGCTTGTTTCGGTTGACTTTGGGTATGTGAACAAATGCGGTACACCCGAATATTCGAGGTTCGAGTGTAAGAGGATGGGGAATACTGGAAGAGTTAGACAGATAATCTAAGGGAGTCTTAAATTTAAGAGCTTTTGTGGGAAGCCGATTCAGGAGATACACAGAGGTTGCAACTGCCTCCGGCCAGAAAGATTTAGGAACCTGAGATTCGATCAAAAGGGCTCGAGTCATTTCAAGAATAATACGGTTTTTCCGTTCGGAAACACCGTTTTGTTCGGGGGTATGAGAACAAGAGGTTTGATGAACTAATCCTTTGGTTTTAAAGAACTGTTTCATGGATGTATTGACAAATTCTCCTCCATTGTCGGATCGAAGGATTTGGATTTGAGTTCGGAATTGAGTTTGAATCATAGCATAAAACGTGATAAATTTTTCGTAGACTTCGACTTTGTTTTTTAAAAAATATACCCATGTCATGCGAGTGCAATCATCCACGAATAGTATAAAGTACCGAAGACCCTGCCCCCCATCACAGGAGCAGGACCCCACACATCAGAATGGATTAGTGAAAAAGGTGAAGCAACTTTCGTATTGCTAGGTTTAAACGGTTGTCGATGGCTTTTAACACGAAGACAGGTTTCACAATCTATTTTTCCATTTGAAGGGAAGAGTTTTGGAAATAAAAGGTGCGAATAGCCATGGGATGGATGTCCCAAACGTCTATGCCATAGCCAAGCTTCCCGGTTTTCAGTTCCATGAGCTAACATCACAGTACCCTGTTGAGCCACTTCATCCACGTAGTACAATCCATGGTGCTCAGTACCACGTCCAATAATCACACCCGTCCTAATATCTTGTAGGATGCAGAAAGTAGGGTGCATTAGTATCGTGCAATTCAATTCTTTGGTAATATGACTAATTGAGAGTAATTTGTGTGATAATGACGGAACATAGAGGCAATTTGATAATTTCACAGTTGGTGAAATTTCAATTACTCCTCCTCCTTTCACTTGCATCGTTCCGTTGTTTGCTGTATGGATCTGAGTTTTTTGAGGTTGGGTCATTGAACATATGTCTAATGGTTCAAACGTCATGGTGTCGGTGGCACCAGAATCAAATATCCAAGAACTGTTTTTTTCATTATTAATTTCCATTTTTTAAATAAGTTGTCGGTACAGATAAGACCAGCGTATTTAATAAATATGCTGGACACTTGAACTCGCGTTCAAGATTTATCAATTACGCCGGTAACAAAAACGCTGGACCACTTAAATCCGCCAGAATTACGACGCCCGAGAAAGACGTTATCTTACCGGCGTATTTATCAAATACGCCAGGCAACTTGAACTCGCGTTCAAGATTTAAAGTCGCCCACAATCAATAAATCCGCTATGAGAGCGTGTAAATCCGCTGGTTGTATTTGTTTAGGACACCTGTACCAATAAGGGTTTAAATACGCCGTCAACCCCCTTTATTATTAATAAGCAACAATCTAGAGAGACAACCAAAAAACAAGCCGCGTATTTAGAAAGGAAATCACTGGTCCTCTGATCAACAAACCCTCTAATGATGGTAGCGAAACAGATCCGGTGGCACTAACGATGACCCTTTTGTTACGTGCTGGGTTTGCTGAATCAGATGACGCGGTTTTATGTTTTTAGGGTTTTGATGGGCGGCAGAACTGTCGGTGGGAATAACTGATTCGCCGGAACAGTTGGTGGGGACGTTTAGGGTTTGTGCTGTGACAACTGTCAAATTTGCATACATCCGTACGTTTAATTAATATTGATTTGTGCTTAATGACTGTGCTAAATTCCAACTGAGGATTAAACTGCGTTATGACATTTGTATCATACATACATATGCATCACATTTTATACTATCACTCTATTTATTGCACACAAACCTTAGTGACAAACTTGATGCACAAAAGCACAGTTAGCACAGTGAGCGGATAATTCAGAAACATGCTGACAATGCCAGCACATAGACAAACAATGTTTTTCAAGGCCAGTATGAGCCAGGGATAGGATACTACACTAGTATGGAGTGTAGGTAAGTAAGGACCATAAAACTGCGTCACTAGGTGATAGTTTAGGTGCCGGAAAGTGCCTAAAACCCACTTAAAATGCAAAATTCTGCATCTATTAACAAAATTCAGCATTTAAATATGTTAGTCACTTGCAAAAATACGGCAAAATGGTCCTGTATGCTTTCCTAAGTGTCGGGAACTAAAAGGGTCACTAAAAGTTACATAAAGGACACTTTACGATACAACTTAGCACTTTAACGGAACGGTATACAACCGAACAACCGGACATTACCCGGAACACTAAAATATTATCAGAAACGTTGTTTCACTTCTCTGAGCTAATATTGGTTCCCAAGCACTATAACATACTACATAATACACGGTACACACTAAACACAAGTCTTACACTTAACACCCTACTAATTATCATCATGTGCCAACAATTTACACTTAACCCCCCTCCCCCTTGGCTGATTTTCGGATCATAGAGGACCCACAACACAAAATCATTTCAAATATTTCCATAATCCCATGTAATCTATTCCTTGGATTTAGCATGATATTGTTATGTACTCCATGAACACATTAACCAAAGGGTAAAGCTCATGAGTTGTTATAAGAACCATTGTCTCACCTTATCATCTTCACAATACACAACACTTCAACTCTCTCTTTGCCTCTCCCTCTCTCGGCCGAGATTACACACACACACCCCATTCATTTTCAAGTTTCATCCAAGTAATCCAAGTGCACTACAAGGTGATACAATGTGATTTAGAAGGATTGGTGAGCTCGGATCTTGAAGGACCACCCTCATTTGCTTTTATCCTCCACATTTGCACTAATGTTCTCCCTAGCTTAAAAGCTAGTAGTAAGCCTCCTTAATCCTTGTTTACTTCATGTTTGTAGTGGTTAAAGATTGTTTTATGATGAAATCTCATGAACTCTAAAAGATTATAAACATAAGTTTGAACATAAAGCTTTGCATAAAAATCATGAGATGAGAGATGATAATATATGATAAATCTGAGATATATAAATGATAACCTGCTGTAAAAGACTCACGTTATGATATAAATCGTTATTAGAAGGAATGGTAATCGTAAGTGTACATTTTAGTGGCATTTAGACTATAAAAAGCATGCTGAGTAATATTTTCAGCCAACTTCAACTGGCTGTAACAGGATCATTATAAATCGAAAAACTGATTTTCTGAAGTCTAAATTATGTATTTTCGAAAAACAAAGCAAATGGCACTGGAATCATATTTTTTTGAGGTCGTTTGCTATTTTTAAAGACCCGTTTTGTAACAGCAGCTAAAGCTGAGTTTTTACTGCAGTAAATGGGTGATATGTTTTCAGTCATAACTTGAAATCTATGTTGAATCAGCTCATGAAAATTGTACTGTAGATGACCACTGATGTCATAGTAATTCTTCCACCGGAATTTCGTCAATCGGACTTACGATAAATTTTAGATGAATTATTTCGTAGACTGCAGTCAGAAAGCGAAAAATCTGATTGCAGTCCGGTATATAAATTTTTATAAAATATTGGTAATGAACTGGACCCCGATATTTTTACACAATAATATTTGGATCGTATAAGACATTCTGTAAAAATTTGAGAATTTTTGGAATAAGATAACTATTTTATTAAAATGCCCGAAAACAGCCCAGTTTTGTATATTAAAACTAAAATGATATAAGTAGTATTTTGCATGTCTAAATGTTGGGTTGGTTATTTGAGAACGATCTAACGTGTTATATGTTAAAGAAAATGATATGCTATTTAGCATGGGCAACTCCATTTACAAAGGAGACTATGGCCAAATTTTCTAAAAATTCCAACACTTAGAAAATATTTTCTAACAAGTGTTGCAAGTACGTTTTGAACTATGCTTTTCAAATTTAAACCTCGCCATAATTTTTGTAACAAAATACAAAGTATCGGAGGTTGGTTTTGTACATAAAAATGGGTAAACATATATATTTAGAATATATATACATACTAAGACACTTGTGTAAGTGTTTGCATACTCGGTGAAATGGTTATATTATATAACTTAACAAAGTACCGTGAAATTTATTATCCAAAAACAATACCGTTACTTATATATTTTGGTATATATTATCTTTGGACAAAGTGAAAATATATTATTTTGGGGAAATATATTAATTCGGAAATTACAAATAGAATAATACAAGTACATGTATAAGGTACCCCATCCTTGGGAAGGAAATACGAAGTTAAATACTCGAGAAGTATTAGTGCAGAAATATTGCTTAAAGCAATTATTCCAAACCAAATATAATTTAAGTTGATATATTAATTATTTTGACAAATAATTATAGCTCGGAATAATATAAGAAACGTAACTCAAAAACCTTCATACAAAGCAAAGGCACGGCCCGTTCGTCTAATAGACGTTAGTACACTGTAGGTAGTCGTGTTTGCTGAGGAGACTTGGGTTACACATACTGAAGACGCAACACTGTGAGTTCATGTCCCCCTTTTCTCTTAACTGTTTTCAGTTTTATACTTCGGGGGTGAAATACATGTTACATACTGATTACAAACGTTTTATACATGGTATGATTAGCTAAGGAATGTACTGCTAGATCACGTGAATGGGTAGGCTATTGTCTTAAGACCATTAATCCTTGTATAAGGACCGAGGGGCATGAGTGATAGATCTATTGGGTGTTGCGAGCCCCACCCATGGGCCTGCGAGTGGCTGCATGTGGTGACTATGTCGTTCCGCCGGAGGGGCCGGTACGAAATACGCATACAGGTTTGAGTGCTTCCTAGGCCATGTCACTTATTAATGTATTAGCTACACATTAATTGATCTGTTTTTCCTTATTGCTACATACCAGGGACATACATTTATACAGACACACTTTAAAGGTTTATACATACTCATACTCACATACACATGAACTCGCTCAACTTTTGTTGATGTTTTTCAAACTACATGTATTTCAGGGAACTAGTGGATCTGGCGGGGTATGCATGTGTCAAGCTGCGTTTGAATAAAAGATGTTATCCATGGTTGTTGAGTTTAGAGGGTGTATTTCTTTCCTGGACGGGATACATAATTCTAAACTCAGGTTTATTTAAGTACTTTTGTTGAGTCTTTGTGAACTCGTTTAAACTCGTCATGGTTTGTAATTAAATTCGGTATTGAGGTTTTCAAACAATGGTATTGTGGTAGTTTCTAAACTTTATTAATGGATAAACATCTCGTGTTGTTATCATATAGCATTGTTATGATTGTTGCTATGATATTAAGAAGTCACACCAAATAAACCACGCTTCCGCAAAAGCCAGGGTGTGACAGCTTGGTATCAGAGCCTCGATCATAGCGAACTAGGATTCTTTCTCGAGTCTAGACTATGATCATTAGGGCTCTCACGAAAACGTTTTACGACATGTTTTCATTGCATACACAAAACGTCCAGATCTAGGGAACAAACATTTTTACAAAAAAAAGGCACAAAAACACATTTCAAAGTTTATGTCCATAGTTCAGTCTTAGAGACTGAGGGAGGATCAGTCTTAGAGACTGAGGGAGGATCAGTCTTAGAGACTGGGGAGAATTAGTTGGTCTTCGAGACCAGGGAATTAGTCTTAGAGACAGGGAAAGTTGGTCTTAGAGACCAGGGAGTCATTCTTTGAGACTGGGGAGAATTAGTTGGTCTTAGAGACTAGGGAATTAGTCTTAGAGACAGGAAAGGTTGGTCTTAGAGACCAGGGAATTAGTCTTAGAGACAGAGAAAGTTGGTCTTAGAGACCAGGGAGTCAGTCTTAGAGACTGGGGAGAATTAGTTAGTCTTAGAGACCAGGGAATTAGTCTTAGAGACAGGGAAAGTTGGTCTTAGAGACCAGGGAGTTAGTCTTAGAGACTGGGGAGATTTGGTCTTAGAGACCAGGGAGTTAGTCTGAGAGACTAGGGAGTTCAGTCTGAGAGGCTGGGTGGGATAGTCTGGGAAGACTAGGACGAATATGTGGATACATGATTACATTATGAATTGTTTTTATTTGCAATACACAAAGTATTAAAGATTACTGTGAATATGCATGCTCTGACTATTATGGACCGACACACACGTCACCTTCCTCAGGGAACGAATTATTAGATGATGACGACCCTACGGCCACCGCCACAGATGATGAGACTGTACCTGCACCGGAGATATTTACGTCAGACACTGAGAGTGACCCTGACATGCTGACCAAGGACGAGGACGACTTCCAACCGTCCGCGCTGCCAGACTTTGGCGATGAATTACCCTTGCTGATGGCTTCCTTGACGAGGACCTTCCTGTCATTCTTGTTTCGGTCCACGACCACCTTACCATTTGGACACTTCGGTGGAGGGCACCTCCTGGCTCCGATCCTCGACACCGTACCCCTCGTGGTTATTTCCCCTGAGGATTTGCCTCTTTGATAAATTGCTTAATGACGATATTAATTTGCTTGTTGATGATCCTCCCAATGACACCCAGGATGATGGAAGGTTAGATGAGAACGTTGTTACAAATTTTACGTTTTGAGATCCCTGTTATCAAGCTATCCTCTGATTCTAGTATACACTCGATTTCAGACTCCTTTGAGTCTGCGACATTTAAGGCTTTACAGACAGGCAGGTTACCGCTTTTTGCTACAGACACGGACGACGACGCCGCTCTGACTACTGCACTAACACCTGCTCAAGATCGCATACCCTCACATGACCCAGAACCTGCCCCTGAGGCAGCTCCAGTTCCTTGTAAGCCAGCTTGATGTTGCACTTACTGATCCTACGCCCTTGCTTGATCTTGACCCCATTCCTTTTGGCTTACCAGACATTGCACCCCTTATACCTGACCCAGTACCTGCACCTGATGATCTCCTTATTGGTTGAGACGTTGTTTCTGCATCTTCACCCGCTGATGTTGCTCCTATGGAGACCGACGCCTATTACGCCAACATCCCTATCACTTACTTTCAAGACATACCTGCATCTCGGGAAGGTACTCCAGGATAGAACCTGCGTGACGATCTTTTTGCAGCTTTTCACAGATCCTACAGGATGTACTGTTCATTGTCTCACCGCTGGACGAGCCATTCCGATGGTTCTTATCATGCCCTATGTTGATTTTGTACCCCTATCATTCTTCGCATTATGGAGACTACACACGGAATGAGATGCACGTGCCACATCAACTACAATTCAAGGTTTTGAGTCGTAAAGTTCTGGAGCTTGAGCTGACACCACGTCCTCCATCCTGTCTACGCCAGTATACTTTGACCCTCCGCATTCATCACGGTCTCCTTTGGCACACTCACCTGCTGCTATTGCACTTTCGTAGGTTTTGATACCCGTTTCTTTACTATTAAGCAGCAGAACAGTTAATTACATCGACGTATATATACAAGCTCGAGGAGGAGCTCGCACATGTTAGCAGTTTGCTTTTCATCCCTTCCCCACCTCAATCACCAGTATAGTTGGTTTCTGGATTATGCGGATTGCATTACATTTGGGTGAAAACACTAATGATAAGCCGGGATTGTGGAGACTTTGAAGGCTACTTTTGACCATGCAATTTTGATACACTAATAGACTTGTTGGGCAAGGGTAGGGTGACCCTGTGTCCCTTGTGATGTGTTGCACTTCGTAGACAATGTGATTATGGTTGGTAAATAATGAAAGCTCAGTCGCTATGTTCTCACTAAACACGTTGTTAACCTACATATTTGTGTTATAACTATAATGCTACATGCTTACTTACTACGTTCCTATCTACAAGTTGTGCTATAACCGCGACGATATGTGATTGATTGTTATAACGATTGCTTATATACATATGTAAATACACCTCTGAGGTCTTATACGTTAAGTAGAGGCTTGTGTGCTCGTGTCCTTAACAAGACCTGACCTAACCAATCTTCTTCTAGGAAGATGTCGATTCAAGGGAACACCGATACCAACAACCCTCTGCCAACAGCAGAGGCGGAGATACAAGCGCGCATCTTACAGGCCATCGCACAATACGAGGCCCTTCGCTCCGAGCGCAGCGGGGGCATCTCAGGAAATAACCCACCCAACGGCTGCACCTACAAGCAGTTCTTGGGCTGCAAGTCCCTGAATTTCGACGGCACTGGGGGTGCCGTAGCCTTCGTACGCTGGGTTGGGAAGACGGATTCTGTTTTACGTGTGAGCAAATGCGCCCCAGAGCATCAGGTTACGTACGTTTCCGGACTATTCCAAGATGGGGCTTTGTCATGGTGGAAACTCCAGGTTCAGACATTGGGCGAGGCTGCTGCGTATACTTTGACATGGGATCAACTGAAAGAACTAATGCATAAGAAATACTGTTCGAGAGCAGAAAGCCAGAAGATGGAAAATGAGTTCTGGAACTTGAAGATGGAAGGACCAGAAATAGCTGAATACGTGGAGAAATTCCATGTTCTATCACGTATTGTTCCCTACATGGTAGAACCAGAATTTAAAAAGATTGAGCGTTTTATTTGGGGATTGGCACCCCAAATCATGAGCATGGTGACGACATCAAATCCTGCAACGATCGCTGAAGCCATTGATCTAAGTGTGACCTTGACTGAAGAGGCAATCAGGTTGAACAAATTTTCAACCTCTGAGGAGAAGAAGGAGACTCATGTAGAGTCATCTGGAGACAACAAGAGAAAGTTCGCAAACTTCAAGCAGGGTACTCAGACGAATAGCAACAACAAGGCTAAAAAGGGAAAGGAGTACATGGGTAAACTACCTAAATGCGACAAGTGTCGGCGTCATCATACCGGGCAATGTAAAAATGGAAAGTGTGACAACTGTGGCAAAGTGGGGCACAGCAAGGAAACGTGTTGGCATGAGACCAAACGTGGAAAGAAAGGTAATGGATGTTATAACTGCGGTGATATGGGGCACTTTAGGAAAGATTGCCCAAGGGAGATTAAACAAGATCGTGGGAAAAATGTCAAACACCGGAGCTAGGGAAGCATGCCAGGATCCAAACACGGCCATCGGTACGTCTTATGGAAGTCAATGTTATGTGTCTGTGCTATTTGACATTGTTGTCGAATTTTAGCTTCAGAATATACTTGTGTTAGTAGTAAGTAAGTTAGATAACCCGTACTCGATAGAACTAGCTAATGGGAGGCTAGTGGGAGCCAACGAAGTATTTGGTAATGGCAAGATAGAACCCGGAACGCATGAGTCTAAGCTTGATCTACTGCCAGTTGAGTTGGGAAGCTTCGGCAAGGTAATTGGGGTGGATTGGTTGTCAAATGATCAAGCGAAGATTGATACCCGCATCCCGACGACAAATGAAGGAACGACTGTGACTCATGAGGCAGGATACGCCTCTACAGATTACTAATCGCTTGAAGGCACGAAAGTTGTTGCGAAAAGGATGCGTTGTTTTCTTGGCTCATGTCGTGGACAAGGGAGCCGAAGGACCAAAACTCGAAGATATTCCTGTGATAAGGAAATAACCTGAGGTCTTTCCTGAAGACTTGCCAGAATTATCTCCTCAACGACAAGTCGAATTTCGCACCGATTTGATATCATGCGTCGCACCTGCTGTTAACGCACCCTAGCAACTTACACATTCGGAGATGCGAGGAATGACAGTGCAACTTCAGTAGTTGATAGAGAAGGAAGATAACAGACCAAGTTTCCCGTTTTGGGTAACCCCAGTTTAGCTCGTCAGGAAAGAGGACGATGATTACCAAATGAGCATCAACTACCAGGAGCCGAACGAGCTAACCAACAAGAGTCGGTGACTCTTGCTGAGGATTAACGAATTATTTAACTAACTGTGAGGATCCAACTACTATTTCACAACTGGTCAACGAACGAGTGTCGTTAGATGTGGATTCAGGAAGAGAGTATATCGGGGAAATTGTGGGACAATAACTTGTTTTAGACGTACACAAAAATGGTGTTTCCTACACGATGCACTGAACAATTTTACACAAAATACGAAGCCTTGAGAGTCTAGAAAACTTGTATTTAGGGTCTTTGGGAACCCAGGTCCAAATTCACAAAGGTTGTTACTTAGGAACCACATCTGTTAACTCAAGCAGACACCATTATCCGACATATATACCAGTTCAGTTGACCAAACAGAAAGTCCTTAAGTTTCTTTTGTGGAAATCTTCATTTTTGCTTCTAGCAAGTAGATGTTTGCACCCCTACTTCTCTTGATGGTAGTTGCGTCGCGTTAATTTTCTTCGCTGAGAGCGAACACACATTTGCTTCGAATACTTGGTCATCTCTTCATTTTAGCAGATACTCATTGTTTCATTACTTGGGGACTTATATGTCACGCATGCACCATTTGCTACGCATGCGGTCTCGTTTCAAACGCTTCATTTAAGTTCAAATATTATGACGCTAAATCTAATTACTGATTTGTGATTCGAATGACCTACATTATTGTGACTATTGACTCTTTTGCTATCAAGTCAACACACTTTCTTGGAACTTCATTTATTTCAAGTTACATTCATGGTTTATCTTTGTGACCGTGCCGAGATTCCTTTGTTGATACATACGTTTATTGTCGGGTTATGCTGAAACCAAGTTCGATTGCTTGAACTTATTCATTTCGCACATTCATTTTAAAACGTCATATGATGTATTGGGAACATCATATTCAAATATTTTTACAAAAGTTCTTGTATTTCGAGTCGTAGTGGACTTGGTTGATCTACATCCCAATATGATGTATTGGGAACATCATATTCAAATATTTTTACAAAAGTTCTTGTATTTCGAGTCGTAGTGGACTTGGTTGATCTACGACTCCACTAAATCGTTTGTCGGTTCCGACACCTTGTGGTGATACTTTCACAAAATTGAAGCTTGCGCTAAGTTGTTTATGCACCTCATACACGGATTCAAATGTTTATTTATTTACTCTGAATCCGTTTTGCTTATCACAAGCAAAGCAGTCTCAACACAGTTGTGTGTTAAGGCAATAATACATCGATTCATTTCATATCACAATGTACCTCTTAACGATTCTTTCATTATTGGTCGAAGGTCTCTCACAATAATTATTGCTCTTTCATCAGAAACAGTGGTTCTTTGATGTTCCGTACTCAGTTGAAAACGCTATGACATTGTGTAAATCAAATCCTCAGATTGTTTCAGTGCACTTCCATTTGATTTCAAACACGGTGAACCTGTTCAATCACCACCATACTTGAATTATGTCATTGCGACACCTTGTGGTGTCATTACAAACTTGTAACTTGTGCTAATCGGGGTCAGCCGTTTCACGCAAAACTGCACATACTTTCGTCTGACTTATCATTTAAACATTTCTGATGCAACTACGAATCAAGACAATGATACACCAGATTCGCTTGTATTTCATTCGATGTACTTTCGAAATTTAAGAATGTCAACACACTAAACCCTATCATTCATTTACTCGGGAGTTGACAGATCATTTTACTATTACATTTGAGTTGTAGATTTTAAATTCATATAGCGGATGCTATGGTTTATGAAAACTCGCTTGCATATGGAGATCGATCGTTTGAGAAACTTATTAGCCAAAACTCCTCTTTTGTGAAACCCCTGTTAGCTGGATTACACTAGACTACACGTCAAATACGTCTTGTACCTTTGACATCTAATGCTAAAAGCACATACCTTTTAACCATAGGGTTCGGGTTGTTATATATTCTTGGACTCACCTGATACGAGTAAGGTTTGATTCGGTTTGGTGATTATCTACCTCGGTATTATACATATACGCGTGTGACGTAACCATAAGGAGTTAAGGTAGTACAAATTTCGAGGACGAAATTTACTTAACGGGGGGAGAATGTGACAACTGTCAAATTTGCATGCATCCGTATGTTTAATTAATATTGATTTGTGCTTAATGACTGTGCTAAATTCCAACTGAGGATTAAACTGCGTTATGAAATTTTTATCATACATACATATGCATCACATTTTATACTGTCACTCTATTTATTGCACACAAACCTTCGTGACAAAATTGATGCATAAAAGCACAGTTAGCACAGTGAGCGGATAATTCAGAAACATGCTGACAATGCCAGCACATAGACAAACAATGTTTTTCAAGGCCAGTATGAGCCAGGGATAGGATACTACACTAGTATGGAGTGTAGGGAAGTAAGGACCATAAAACTGCGTCACTAGGTGATAGTTTAGGTGCCGGAAAGTGCCTAAAACCCACTTAAAATGCAAAATTCTGCATCTATTAACAAAATTCAGCATTTAAATATGTTAGTCACTTGCAAAAATACGGCAAAATGGTCCTGTATGCTTTCCTAAGTGTCGGGAACTAAAAGGGTCACTAAAAGTTACATAAAGGACACTTTACGATACAACTTAGCACTTTAACGGAACGGTATACAACCGGACATTACCCGGAACACTAAAATATTATCAGAAACGTTGTTTCACTTCTCTGAGCTAATATTGGTTCCCGAACACTATAACATACTACATAATACACGGTACACACTAAACACAAGTCTTACACTTAACACCCTACTAATTATCATCATGTACCAACAATTTACACTGAACCCCCCCCCCCTTGGCTGATTTTCGGATCATAGAGGCCCCACAACACAAAATCATTTCAAATCTTTCCATAATCCCATGTAATCTATTCCTTGGATTTAGCATGATATTGTTATGTACTCCATGAACACATTAACCAAAGGGTAAAGCTCATGAGTTGTTATAAGAACCATTGTCTCACCTTATCATCTTCACAAGACACAACACTTCAACTCTCACTTTGCCTCTCCCTCTCTCGGCCGAGATTACACACACACACCCCATTCGTTTTCAAGTTTCATCCAAGTAATCCAAGTGCACTACAAGGTGATACAAGGTGATTTAGAAGGATTGGTGAGCTCGGATCTTGAAGGACCACCCTCGTTTGCTTTTATCCTCCACATTTGCACTAATGTTCTCCCTAGCTTAAAAGCTAGTAGTAAGCCTCCTTAATCCTTGTTTACTTCATGTTTGTAGTGGTTAAAGATTGTTTTATGATGAAATCTCATAAACTCTAAAAGATTATAAACATAAGTTTGAACATAAAGCTTTGCATAAAAATCATGAGATGAGAGATGATAATATATGATAAATCTGAGATATATAAATGACAACCTGCTGTAAAAGACTCACGTTATGATATAAATCGTTATTAGAAGGAATGGTAATCGTAAGTGTACATTTTAGTGGCATTTAGACTATAAAAAGCATGCTGAGTAATATTTTCAGCCAAATTCAACTGGCTGTAACAGGATCATTATAAATCGAAAAACTGATTTTCTAATGTCTAAATTATGTATTTTCGAAAAACGAAGCAAATGGCACTAGAATCATATTTTTTTGAGGTCGTTTCCTATTTTTAAAGACCCGTTTTGTAACAGCAGCTAAAGCTGAGTTTTTACTGCAGTAAATGAGTGATATGTTTTCAGTCATAACTTGAAATCTATGTTGAATCAGCTCATGAAAATTGTACTTTAGATGACCACTGATGTCGTAGTAATTCTCCCACCGGAATTTCGTCAATCGGACTTACGATAAATTTTAGATGAATTATTTCGTAGACTGCAGTCAGAAAGCGAAAAATCTGATTGCAGTCCGGTATATAAATTTTTATAAAATATTGGTAATGAACTGGACCCCGATATTTTTATAAAATAATATTTGGATCGTATAAGACATTCTATAAAAATTTGGGAATTTTTGGAATAAGATAACTATTTTATTAAAATGCCCGAAAACAGCCCAGTTTTGTATATTAAAACTAAAATGATATAAGTAGTATTTTGCATGTCTAAATGTCGGGTTGGTTATTTGAGAACGATCTAACGTGTTATATGTTAAAGAAAATGATATGCTATTTAGCATGGGCACCTCCATTTACAAAGGAGACTATGGCCAAATTTTCTAAAAATTCCAACACTTAGAAAATATTTTCTAACAAGTGTTGCAAGTACGTTTTGAACTATGCTTTTCAAATTTAAACCTCGCCATAATTTTTGTAACAAAATACAAAGTATCGGAGGTTGGTTTTGTACATAAAAATGGGTAAACATATATATTTAGAATATATATACATACTAAGACACTTGTGTGAGTGTTTGCATACTCGGTGAAATGGTTATATTATATAACTTAACAAAGTACCGTGAAATTTATTATCCAAAAACAATACCGTTACTTATATATTTTGGTATATATTATCTTTGGACAAAGTGAAAATATATTATTTTGGGGAAATATATTAATTCGGAAATTACAAATAGAATAATACAAGTACATGTATAAGGTACCCCATCCTTGGGAAGGAAATACGAAGTTAAATACTCGAGAAGTATTAGTGCAGAAATATTGCTTAAAACAATTATTCCAAACCAAATATAATTTAAGTTGAAATATTAATTATTTTGACAAATAATTATAGCTCGGAATAATATAAGAAACGTAACTCAAAAACCTTCATACTAAGCAAAGGCACGGCCCGTTCGTCTAATAGACGTTAGTACACTGTAGGTAGCCGTGTTTGCTGAGGAGACTTGGGTTACACATACTGAAGACGCAATACTGTGAGTTCATGTCCCCCTTTTCTCTTAACTGTTTTCAGTTTTATACTTCGGGGGTGAAATACATGTTACATACTGATTACAAACGTTTTATACATGGTATGATTAGCTAAGGAATGTACTGCTAGATCACGTGAATGGGTAGGCTATTGTCTTAAGACCATTAATCCTTGTATAAGGACCGAGGGGCATGAGTGATAGATCTATTGGGTGTTGCGAGCCCCACCCATGGGCCTGCGAGTGGCTGCATGTGGAGACTATGTCGTTCCGCCGGAGGGGCCGGTACGAAATACGCATACAGGTTTGAGTGCTTCCTAGGCCATGTCACTTATTAATGTATTAGCTACACATTAATTGATCTGTTTTTCCTTATTGCTACATACCAGGGACATACATTTATACAGACACACTTTAAAGGTTTATACATACTCACATACACATGAACTCGCTCAACTTTTGTTGATGTTTTTCAAACTACATGTATTTCAGGGAACTAGTGGATCTGGCGGGGTATGCATGTGTCAAGCTGCGTTTGAATAAAAGATGTTATCCAGGGTTGTTGAGTTTAGAGGGTGTATTCCTTTCCTGGACGGGATACATAATTCTAAACTCAGGTTTATTTAAGTACTTTCGTTGAGTCTTTGTGAACTCGTTTAAACTCGTCATGGTTTGTAATTAAATTCGGTATTGAGGTTTTCAAACAATGGTATTGTGGTAGTTTCTAAACTTTATTAATGGATAAACATCTCGTGTTTTTATCATATAGCATTGTTATGATTGTTGCTATGATATTAAGAAGTCACACCAAATAAACCACGCTTCCGCAAAAGCCAGGGTGTGACATGTGCGGCGGCGGCACTACTTGTTTGATATCGGCGGCTGCTGCTGTTGTTGTTGAAGGTTTCCAATCGACGGTGGTTCGCCGGTGAACCAGTGAAGGCGGCTGTTGAAAAGTTGTCGGCTGGGGTTGTTTGATGGATTGAACAGAAACTTGCAGGTTTGATTTTTGGAACTTTGATTTTTGATTTTGGTTTTGTTTTTTCTGGTTTGAGGTTGGATTGATGATGAGCAAAGTGTTCAAGAATCAACACTGCTCTGATACCATGTTGTCTAGTAAAGAGAGCAAACACAGTGATTGGGTTTGAATTGTATTGAGATTGTGTTGTACTGAAACTAGGGTTACAGAATAAGGTGTTTATATAGAACACCATTTTATACATTTACCCCTACACTATGACATATTGTTTACTTTCCGACAACCATAGCTTCACATCAGCCTACTCAGAGATGAAGACACGAATCTTCATCACCTTGGGGGATAAACTGAATAAAATTTGAAGCCACAATTGCAAACTTTGAATACGTGTCTACTGTGAATCGAAGGGACGGATGGTAATTTTTGAAGTTGTATAACAGGTGAGAGAGAAAGAGATATATAAGTTTTATCTATTTCTTACATGTTGATTTTATAAGATATAATAGTAATTTATCGAGGAGATTAGCTATTCTAATGATCTGAAATTAGTGATGTCATAACATTAAGAGAGAGAGAAAGGTAGAGAGAGGAAGAAGATGATAGGGGTGGGTATATCTTTCCTTATTCTTTTATTGATTTTAATTGTCAAGGGGTAAAATGGACATTTTATATGAACTTAACTGAAAATTTTAACAAGGTTAGCTACTAAGGACCATCCATGTTACGAAAATGCAAACATCTGGCCACTCGTGAAACATTTGTCAAACCATCAGGAACAACTGTGTAATTATTGAACCACTGGGATCAAGTCTGCAATATTTGCAAACCACAGGGACCAACCATGCATTTAACTCAAGATAATATCAACAAAAGCTAAAAACGCATATGAACATTGTGAGTAGTCTTGGACCACATCACAAGATTGAGTTTTTGAGTGTGTGTCTTAATCATGGGATGTGAGGAAGGGAATGGGCTAGCATCAACTCCACAAGTTCACATGAAATTTTGAAATGGATAAATTATAATAAGAAAACTAAAGTGAAAATTTTATCTGATAACTTGTTCGCTTCTGACATAACTTACGCGCGCGCTCTCACTCTCTCCTCCTTTTTACGGGATTTCCTCTTCTCTTTCCTCCCTTCCTCACAAAACTCGTCATTTTAAGCCCTTTTACACAGATGGATATACACAGGGGCGGAGGCATAGTGTTATTAGGGGTAGCACGGGCTACGGCTCAACCCCGTCTTCGTAGTGTAATTTTTTTTATTTTTTTCGGTTTTATACAAAGGATACCTTTGAACAAATACGAGGATAGCCCTGAAAAAAATAGGATACTTGAATTTATTAAAATCCTAATTTTTTTATAAGCCCAAACATTTTATAACCCCAAACTTGTATAATGAATAAGCCCAAATGATAAAGTTAGTCCAAATTAAGAATAGTTTAATCGATAGAAGGCCCAACTTAGCCCAAGCCCCAAAGTCCAAAACAATAAAATACCCAAGTTTAGATTAAGGCGGCAATTAGATTTTGGAAACGGATAGTCGCTGGACCGCAGGAGACGAGTTGCACGTTGTCGATATCGCCCCTGTTGCAGACTGCAAGTCTGATCGCTGTTGACCGTCGTCGACCTGCGTTTGACCTTGGTGATTTATGAGTGTTTCTTGTCATTTGATTTCTTGTATTGTTGTTATTGATTATGTAGAATTGTAGTTTGTAGGTTTGTTAGGGTTTAAATGTTTAGATAAGTTAAATTGTACAAAAACTTATACTTTTCTAGTTTTCTTGTTAACACGAAGAGGACAAATCTATTAGGTATTTCTTTTATTTTATTTATTATCGTGTTTTTTTATTATTGTATGATTACACAGTAAATTTTTTTTTTTTTTAATACCGCTGAATTAGTGTGCTTCTCCGCCACTGGATATACAACCAGAGGGCAAAGATCTCCAACTCTGTGCATTGGACAGGCCACTCTACGTTGGCCACGGGCATGTTATGGAAATGGACTAAGACTACCCCCAATTCGTATGTTGGGGGGATGCATTTAATGAGCTAGCATGCTGCACTTGGGAAGGATGGAATGGAGTGAAGGATAAAGTAAAGGGCTTGTATGTGGGGAAGTGCAGCCAAGTGCACAGAGAGGGTGGGCCCATTCATTAAAAAAACTAATTTTCAGCTAAAAAAAGGGGAGAGAGAGTGCATGTGAGAAGGATGGGTAAAAAGCTGATGTGACAGTGATAACTAGGATGCATGTAGTAAATACAGGCCGTTGCATTGGAGCCGGTCTAACCTTGGACCGTGGCATTCATTGCTTTTTGAGGTGACTATTTAAGTCAAATATGAAACAAAACTTTAAAATTTATCAATTGCTTACTTGATTACTCCCACTACTTCAATCTCTCTCATATGAACAAACATAACTAGGGCTGTAAACGAACCGAACGTTCAGCGAACGGTTCGTGAACCGTTCGGCAGGAAGTTCATTTATGTTCGTTCGTTTAATAAACGAACGAACATGAACAAGAAATTTCGTTCGATTAGTTAAATGAACGAACATGAACAGAGGTCTCGTTCGTTCGATTGTGTTCGTGAACGTTCGGTAAGATGTTCGTGAACGTGTTCGTGAACATTCGTTGATTTACGTTCGTTTATGTTCGTATATTTGTGTTTTAATTGAAGATCTTTGTACTTTCTTATATTTTATTTGTACTTTTTATATTATTAAACTTTTATTTATTTTATTACCCTAACAATAAAACTAGGAAACTCACTTTCACCTTATTTATGCATCATTTCCATTTCATTTCTCATTATTTACATCGGTGAATATGATCGACCTCCGTTACAATAAGGGATTCAAGTTCGAGTGCTACTCTCTGGGACATCTATCTTTATCCTTCACCCCGTTCGCCAAATTTATTTGTGTTCGTTTGTGTTCGTGAACCGTTCGCGAACACGCTCATTTCCTTAATGAACGAACACGAACATAAAATCCCGTTCGGTAAGTGTTCATGAACCGTTCGTGAACACATTTATTTCCTTAACGAACGAACACGAACAAGGCCTTGTTCGTGTTCGTTCGGTTCGTTTACAGCCCTAAACATAACCCAAACACCTCAATTCATACCTTAGCTCACAAAAGCAAAACTGAATTGTTTTTAACCCTAACTAATATACCCAACTCACTACAAATGCTCAATATACCCTACAATAGAAGAAATAAAATTTTATTATGTATAGTCTTATAATAAACCCAACTCACTACAAATGCAAGAATATCAAGAGCCTAGAAGATAATCAAACAAACTACAACAACCCAAGAGATACATTATAAGTCAGTAGATCTAACAGCTGAAGAGCAGTAAGAACATGTCACACTGGGAGAGTGCCATATCACGGATGAAGTGTAAGTCAATCTCAAGGTGATTAGTACGTTTGACAGCTACATAGGTAGCACTCATGTTATCACACCATAGAGTGGGTGGACCTACAAAAGGTAAACATATAATAATGACATGATCCAACAAATCCGAGTTGATGCATGGGCAAGAGTCAGATGTTCCATCTATGTACTAGATCTCGCAACTATATGTTGTAACTTTGAACTTCAACTGATGAGTTTGGATCCAAAAGTCGTGCTCTAAACAATGGTAGATCGACGATCATTAAGGCTATCGGCCCAGTCGTCATCAGCATAGACATGAGTACATGAGTAATAATACCTTAATATATCAAAGTATGCACTTAACTGCGGTCCAATGTTGCTAAGCATATAAAGAAACTTAGAGAGCTTCCTAACAGTATAGGAAATCTCTTGACAAGTCAACTACAAGTTGACGACCAGATGCAACGAGAGTATACAACAAACGACACTGGCTAAGGCCAGTATGTTGCAAATTTTCTATGAAATACTGCTGCTATGAGAGATGAAGCATCTTTAGAGAAAGTGGCATGAGTCATAAGGAGCTCAAAATACCCAAAATCTTGTGTAAGCACTCAATCAATGCTTTCACAAATATTGAAGAGATGTTGGTTATAAGAATATCATCCACATAAACAAGAACATAGCACATCATGTCCCAAGGTAAGGTTTTGTGTTTTTATTCTTCCAAGTATGTATGGGTGGTTAACTAATGAGATGTTGTGGATGGTGAATGATGCTGCAGGACTTTGAGGCTTTAGTAATTGGGCATTTTCGAAATCGTGCATTTGATATTCTAGAGGCGTGTATGGCTTATGAGCAGGGCCTGAGAGCCGGACTTGTAGTCGGTGGTGTGGGTAACAAGGGTTGCTGCTGCTCACATGAGTTCCGGGAAGCTGTTGGTTTATGCATCCCGGAACTTATAGACTCTTTTAATGAAATCGGAACAAATGTAGATGACTGTCACTTTTTTACATGCACCAACCCGTGTGAGTCTTCATGGTTATAGCTGCCTGCTTAAAAGTATCATTTGTTTAAATTGAATCTTTAGATTTGATCGTTGAAAAACACATAAATAATAACAATAGATTATGTTTAAATTTGGTATTTGGAAATCGATCAAGAATAACCCTGTAATTTCTATCAAAATGATGCAGTCATCTTTTGGATCTTCCGCTGTGTACAAACAAGAGCTTCCGAGATCTTCCGCTGTGGACAAACAAGAGCTTCCAAGATCTTCTGTAATCTCTTTCTCACCCTATCTACCTTTATTCATGATTCTATGTATTTGTGCTTGTATATGCTAAATTTTGTTTTATGACTGATTAGTTGTGCTTGTACATATGTCACACGTTTTTATCAATGGGGGCAACATATTTTTAAGATTACAAACATTAATGCAACCTTGGCGATTGAGCGTGTCTTTGTTTTGGTTTATATTTCTAACACACAGTGAGGATGAGCATTTGGGAAGTGAAGGGAATTTTGTAAACAGACCTCATGATTCTGCACATACTAGTAAGTGGAATAAAGCTTTCATGTGTAGACTCTATTTCTTATTTGCTTCAGTTTATTAATACAGATATTATTGTATTGTTGAACAGGGCTATTCTGTGGTGCTGCTATTTTCAAGAATTTCCCCAAACTCAAGCTCAAGAGCAAAAGCAAAAGCAAAAGCGCAAGCGCCATTTAGTTCAATCACACTAACGATGTTCACCAACTTGTGTTTCGTTTTTGAACCGTTATGTTATGTTCTTTGTTTCTGGTTGTTACTCGAATTGTTAACCCTTTCAAGTTCTATTTTATATCATGTAAAAACTAAAATTTATGACTCGCCCCTTGCGATTTTTGACTGAGGTGCGGTGACAAACACCGCACTGGTTAAGGTTCCATATCCATGTCTTGATATACAATATTGAACCCATTACAAAACAAAATCATGATTTTCACGTGTTGTTCATTCATTTATATCCGTGAACGTTCGTTTATGTTCGTTCATTCATTTATGTTCCCTCTGTTTGTTCCTTTATATTTTAACAAATACATATGGAGTTGTATTTATACAAATATAAACACAAAAGAAGTTTTCTAACTACTTATATACATATAACTAATTAATAATTGGACTTTCCAGTAATAAAAATGTGCTTTAATCAATAATTTATATAAAAAGGCTACTTTATGTCCGTTTATGTTTGGTCATTTATGTTCATTTGTATTGTATAAACACAAAAGAAGTTTTCTAACTACTTATATACATATAACTAATTAATAATTGGACTTTCCAGTAATAAAAATGTGCTTTAATCAATAATTTATATAAAAAGGCTACTTTATGTCCGTTTATGTTTGGTCATTTATGTTCATTTGTATTGTTTATATTTGTTAAATTACGAACACCAACATGCCCATTTTTTTAATGAATGAACATAAACACAAAAATGTGTTCGATTATATGTTCGTGTTCAATGAATTCATTTACAGGCCTACATGCAAGAAAATCAAACAAACAAGAGGGTCCATAAGTACACAACTATATCATAATTATGAGAGTATATGAAGACCAAAGGGTGTAGTAATAGTTTGGTTGCAACCAAAACCATGTTTTCACTATTTATTTGAAGCAACCCAATACTCCATTTCGAATGGCAAAGAATAAACACAAGAAAGCAGTATGGTTCTTGCACAAATACACAAGTTATGTTTAGTAATTAAACACTTTTAGATTCATCTTCTGGTTTCCAGTATCGGTTGTAAAACCACATTGTATCCCCTGTTACAGCGGCTCCATCTTGGTTCCTGTGCCACCCGTAGAATGCATGGGTTCGGTTCTTGATGTCAAATGTCGCGTGTCCGAAGCTAGCTTCTCTGAATGCTGAGTACTCCGGTTGAGGCTCTGTCATGCTACACCACCATGCACAAAAAACAATCTCAAATTAGATACACATTCTTTTGTTATATGTATGTTATAAACATTTGACCAGTGTGTAAATAATTACTTGGTTGCTAATCCCTCGAGGTTTCCACCGTCACCGATGGTTATGTACACTGGTGCCGATTGATCCTTTACAGGTTTGCAGATCCCGTTGACAATGTTGTAAGCAATGTTTGATACGCGTTCCTGCACCAATCAAGAAAAACAATAAAATGTTGGTTTACAACAAGTTGTAACAGATGTTTAAAGAGCGAGAAGTTACCGAACGTTCATAGGCATGGACGTGACCAGCAAACACGACATCAACCTTGTACTTTACAAACCACGCCTCGTACATTACTCGCATGCTTTCACCTTCCATATAGTGATAGTTGTAGCTGTTGTACCAGGGAGCGTGCAGCAGGACGATCAACCATGGAGTCTCAGTTCGGTTGACCTTCGGTAGTTCTTGCTCTAGCCATTTGTATTGAGGAGTGTATTTACCTAACAAAATATATATGCCCAATTCAGATATTTCATTTTCATTTTTGTTATATGTATATTTTTTAAGATTATTTGTTCAATTACCGTAAGCCGAATACGAAGCCAAAACAATGATGTGAGCTGAAGCTCTTTTGATGGAGTACCAAAAGGGGGCGCTACTCCCGGAGGACTTGTAGGGGACAGGAAACCGGTGAGTAAAAGGCTTAAAAGGTTCATCCTCTCCCTGCAATGAAACTACGGGTCAAACTGCTTTGACTTTTGCACAGTTATATGAAAAAAGCATAAACTTTATGCATGGGAAATTATATATACAATCAATCACAATGCCAAATTCAAAATTTGGACTGTAGAGGTCAGCATTCCATAAAGTTTGACTACTTTAGTCAAATGAACTAAGTTCCAAATTTCAACATGAACCTTGATGTGAACTGTATCGACGAACACATGACAAATGCATAAATCGACTAAAAAGAAAGCTTACGATTTCAGGGGCATAATCAAGTTCATGATTTCCCGCGGTCCATATCCATGGTTGATACGCGGTACTTCTCTCTGCAAACCTTCCCCATGAATCCCATCTCCTATTATCATGATTAGGATAGTTATCTGCATACGAAATGTCTCCAACGAACAACACCGTTTGCCCTTTCACAGGGTTCATTTCATAATGTGAAAGTGTGATGTTTGAATCATAACTCTGGCCCAGATCCCCTGAAAATTCACACACAAAATGCTTCACTACAGGCGCTTACAACCCTATTATATATGGGTCAAATGGGTAAAAGTATAAAAACTTAAAACGGGTCAAATAAGCAAGCAGGTCAGAAGTTGGTAAAAGCGCAATACCAATGAGGCCAAAAGTGTAAGGAACATCAGGTCCAACTTCAGGAGGAGTAGTGAACCAGAATGTCCGTGTAGTGTATCCGATCCCAACCATATAGTAGTATTTTGTGTCATGCTGCCATATACAAATGATCATATAAAGAGTTCATATGAGTCTAGGGGTCATTTGAACCGGGCCATTTCTATTGAACTTTATCTTGCAGCCAATTTTTTTAAATAAAGTTTGCCATTAAAGAAGAACGAATTACCTTCAAATGAGTAAGATTGCAATGGTGGATGAAACCGGAAGTATAATTGAAGAATGAGTATCTAGTAAGCGTGCCTTCGGCGTTCCTCTTTCTTTTACTGTTTGCACTCCAGTAGCGAACTGTATTTGAACCGGCTTCATCCATGGTTACCCACGACACGATCATTGCCTTTCCCACATGATCTCCTTGTGTTATATGGACCTTTTAGTAGCAAAAAAGATAAAACTTCACTATAAGTAACAGAAATCCCACCTGTTTATAATTAACATAAATTGTGTTTTACACTGATTTTCATTGGTTAGCACGATATTAACTAGGGGTGAGCAGAAAACCGAAAAAACCGAATCGAAACGAAAACCGACGGTTCGGTTTTCAGATTTTTAATAACCGAAAATTTCGGTTCGGTTTTCGGATTATCATTTTCAATAACCGAAAATAACCGAACCGAACCGATAAGTTTTAGTAGTATACCAAATCTATATATTTTTATGTTTAAGTGTTTACCAATGCTACTAAGAATTATTAATTTTATTCTTGTTTGTTAAATATTTATAATAAGAACATTACCATGTTTATTTATCATTAAAATTATCCATTGTTTACAAGAACTAACAAAGTTTAATATAAAAATTAAATGGTTTTCAAAGTATTATAAAAGAAACGTCTTAACAAAAACTTTGGAGTAACATTAAAATAGATTAGAATGTTAGGTTTATGTGAATAATATTAATTTAAAAGACTAAATATATTAACTTAAACGTAAACATTTAAGAAAGATTAAACTTTGAATTATACTTTTAAGTTTTGAATCTTACATATTTGTTTCAAAAACCGAAAAACCGAAACGAACCGTTGGTAAAACCGAAAAAACCGAAACCAAACGGTTTTTAAAAACCAAAAACCGAACTTTCGGTTACGGTTTTGATTTTACCCAAAAACCAAACCGTGCACACCCCTAATATTAACGAGTTTGAAAGTTACGAGGTCAATGGGTACTTTTGGTTGTATGGTTCAAACCAATTTTATTAAAAAAAATATCAATGTGTAAGACAAACGTATTAGGACCCACCATGACTTTAAGAAATTTGCACATAATAGTCCCATACTCCCAATTATTCAATTATTCAAAACGAAGGAATATTGCAATATGGTCCCTTAAAACCTAAGATATATTGAGATAAAATATCCAATTACTTCAATTTTAGCCTACAATACACAGTTAAAAAAAATTAAATAAAATAAAAAGCGAGCACTGAAAAAATTTAAAATATTGGGTTAGATTGAATCATGCTTTGAGATCACGTGGGCATTAAATCATTGTATTTGAAATTTGAAAAAAAAAAATTGACAATAATTCTTTTCTAAAGTGAGCATTGAAAAAATTAAATTCACAATAATTCTTTTCTAAAGCGAGCATAATAACAGTGTTTTGAAAACCGGTATTTTAATCGTACCAGGTTAGACTCGGAAATTATTTAACCGGTTGAATCGAGTTGTACCGGGCGGTTTAACCGTGTTGACTAATTCTAGATTAACTTAAAAAAAAAAAAAATTAACTCTATAAATCCTTAAAATATAATTTCAACTCAAAAAATAATCTAAAACTACATCATTCTATTCCAAAAGTTAATCCATAATCAAAAAAACATCCAAAAGTTCATGATTAAATACCTATTATATAGCAATTAGCAAACACTATAACAATTAACAACATGAATGATTGAACAAAAATCAAAAGAAAGTAATTTTGGATGATTGGTTTAAGAAGTTAATTTGAAAGACCCAATGATTTTCTATGTTGGAGTGAGGAAGAAGTTTGATCGATGTGGATTGTCAATTGTGGGTGCTAAGTTTTACACTTTAACTAAGATGGTAAATAGGCACTTTTTTTGCGCACCTAAAAATTAAAAGTTCAAAATTATGACCTTTATCCCGGTATGAACCGGTACCGGTATAACCTAATTTACCGGCGGTACAACTTCTTTGTCGTTTCCTTAGTTTACCGGTATGATTCGTGCCGGCCAAGCATCCGGCATCCGGTTTAACCGGTTCAACCGGCCGGTCTAAACCAGTTTTTAAAACATTGCATAATAATACAATAGGGTTTTAAATTTCTTAAACCAAAAGAGCGTTATCAATGCAACACGGTAAGACCACCAGTAGTGGAATTTTTTTGGCGTTTTTTCTGATTTGGATTGTCATATGACGCAAAATGCCAAGAGTGGGGCTTTGTTTTACCCTCCCACTACAAATGTTCTAAGAAACAAATCACTTGAAGTTATTTCTTGAACTAGACACCAAATAACTTCCAACAAACTTCAAAAACAAGCATAACTGCATAATGAAAAAATCAAAAAACCCAGAAAAGAAAAACATAAACAAACCTGTTGAGGCGCATTATAGCCAGGCGGCGTACTAAAGACATCACTATCCATAGGCATATCAATGGTTTTCTCAACCTTTCTAACAAAACTGCTTGTTGAACCACCATCTACAACCACAAACAAAGCTGCTTTCAACACCAAAACCCCAACAACAACTGACCATAACCACAGGCCACCCATACCCATCTTATCCTACGCACCTCACTGCCTCTTCACACCTTAACCTACGCTATACAAGAACTTCTGTTATGTATATATAGGCTGAGGTTTGAAAACAAATGGGAATATGCAAAGATAATATTCCACAGTTTGTCAACGCTTTTTAGTCTTTAATTACCACTGTGCCACTCAAATTTAATTATTAAATTTTGCTGTAATCTCGAAAGGGGGGAACCAATGTTTATCTGTTTAAATTTATTTTTATATTTGTATACAAACTTAAATATGTATTTTCTTATGAATTACACCTCTGTTTGGATTATTGTTTTTTAAACTTCTTTTTTAATCCCTTAAAAAAGGTTAATACATGTTAACATGGCCTGCCCTAGGAAGGACAAAGTGGACGACCGTCTAGGCCTACCTTATCGGGGCACAAATCTACTATAGTTAATTTAAAAACCCAATTTGTTTGTTAGAATGTGGGGTATGGGGCTTGGGTTGGGGCGTGGGTTGGCTGAAAACGCCCAAGCCACCACCCCGGGTGGGCTTGGGTTGGGGCGTGGCCCAAGGGGCGAGAGTTTGAAGCCGGGCGTGGGGCGGGTCTATACGTATGACATGGCGGGTTCTCGTTGGCCAAACCAAACTAGCCGTTGGCCAACGGCTATGTTAAAAAAAAATTATTTTTTCACTATAAAACTAACACTTCTATTCCTTTTTTTACCACATTCAACCACAATACACTACACATCTTCTATAATCATCTCTATTCTCATTCTACAAAACAAAAAATGCATCCGCATAATCGTGGTTATGACCCGAACAACCCGTTCGCATTCCAAGAAATTACTAGCCCACCACCCAATCGTCCCATGCCTCGTCCATTTTTAATACACTCCTCTATGCCCGATATGGCGAGTTATGCATCGTATCTAGGGAATCGTGTGTTTACTAACTTCCCACACACTGACGATTCGATACCTAGCCCGTTTCAACAAACGCCCATCAACCTTTCACCAACCTCCATCAACCTTTCCCAAATCGAAACCGTCCCCGAAACTCAACCACCCAACGATGGTCCTTCCGCATCCAAACCCATCAAAAAGAGAAGTCATAAGAAAAAAACCGAGGCGGAGAAAGCACTTGAAACCGCCAAACGAAAACAACAAAAATGGGTCGTTAATGAAGAACTTGCATTGGCGAGGGCTTGGCTTCAACAATCTCAACATCCAACTTTAGGTATTTTTAAATAGAGTAAATTGCAATTTTACCCCCTGAGGTTAGGGGCCATTGGCACTCTTACCCCCCCTAAGGAAATAATTGCAATTTTACCCCCCACTGTTCACCCTTATGTCGCAACCTTACCCCCTAAGCTCAGTCAACGGTAGTTTGACCATTATGTGTAAGGGCATTTTGGTAATCTTACCCTATATTTATTTTTATTATTATTTTTATTATATATAGAATCCTAAACCTCCATCATCATCATCTAGATCTGCAAACATCATCTCCATCTTCCTCATATATCATCTCCATCTCCATCTTCCTCATATATCATCTCCATCTGAACCGCCACAACCACCCCCGCCACAACCACCACGGCCGCCATCTTCAACCATCACCGTCGCCTTCATCAGTGACCTGGCCCCCAAAGACAACCTTACTGATCCCATCGGAAGCCTGGTGAGAACGAGCAGCAGCTGAGGGTGCCTCCACCGAATCAACAACAGGAGTCTCTTCAACCATCACCGTCGCCATCATCACCACCCCCGCCACAACCACCACCGTCGCCATCATCACCACCCCCGCCACAACCAGTCTGCACCACCACTACCACCGCCATTCACGGCGGCGCTGCCGTCGCCGGTTCCGCCTCAATCCCTCTCTAACCCTCTTCTCTCTCTCGCTCTCTGTCTTGTCGCAAAAACCACCGTGGTGGCCGGCCATCAACTGAAGGGGGGGTGTATTCAGGGGTGTGTGTGACCGGGACCTCGAACACCACTGTCGCCGGTCGGATTAAACTCCGGTCACCGGAGTTCAGTCGGAGAGGGAGAGGAGATCGAGAGGTATGTGTGATCTGAGTTAGTACCTTTGTATTTCTTTTGCAGACAAAGAATTGAGAGCTAGGGTTTCAAAACATTCAAAAGTGTATCTTGTTTGTGTGTTGGATGTGTCTGATGTTTGCATTTGAGAGAATGAGGGATAACATTCTTGTGAGTATGTGTGTGTTTTGAAAATATGAGTATATTATTTGCTATTGGACAACAGATTTCGTAACTCAAGTGGCTAACTCGGAGCTGAATTTCAGTAACCTCTGGTTAGATTGTTTTTCTAGCTGTTGAATACTTCATTTAGGGGGTTTTTGGATACCCAGTTAGGAATGATTATTACCCCACTTATCTTTTTGGTTCTTTTCTGTAATGGTTGTTTAAAGTGGCGGTGGCAGTGGTGGTTGAGGGTGGTGGTTGGATGTGGCAGTGGTGGTTGTGGTGGTAAATGGTGGTGGCAATGGTGGCAGGGGGTAAAATTACAGAGTAAACAAAACACAGGGGGTAAAATAAAAGGGTAAAATAGTCATTTCATCACAAAGTCAACAGATCAGTCAACAAAATTGAGCTTAGGGGGTAAGGTTGCGACATAAGGGTGAACAGTGGGGGGTAAAATTGCAATTATTTCCTTAGGGGGGGTAAGAGTGCCAATGGCCCCTAACCTCAGGGGGTAAAATTGCAATTTACTCTTTTAAATATTTTGTAGCCCTTATTTTAATATTTATGGTTATTTTTTATATAACTTTGTAATATATTAAATTTTATTTTTATTAAAATAGGAAATTCTCAACATCGAAGCCATTTGTGGGAAGCGATTAGTAAAGCATTCCATGAAGAACTGGGAAGGGAGACTTATCGTGAAAACGATAGCTTATCCTCGAAGTGGAGCGAGATAAGCGGCCAACTTACAAAATTTAGTGCTTTTTTAAATTAAGCAAAGCAAAACCCAAAAAGTGGTGAAACCGAAGCCGACTGTGTGACAAATGCATTGGTTACATTCAAAACAAATGTGGGGAGCGACTTCCGTTTCATGCATTGTTGGGAGATTTGTAAGTTTCATCCAAAGTGGGCGAATATCCCCAGTGGTAGCGAAACGAACACGTCTTCCAAAAGGTCAAGGGTCTCGTCCCAAGCCCAATCTGTTGCACAAGATCAAGAGTTTGAGGACCTTTTGGATGATTCGCCAAACCGGCCTGAATATGGAAGAGATGCCGCAAAAAGGCGCACTCAAAAATCAAGATCGGGTACGGCATCGCCTTCAGTTGGGAGTTCGGGCTCGCGTAGGGAAATATACAGCGATCAGTTGGATGACATTGCATGCAAGTTAGATACATTCAACGTATTCCAACAACAAAGGGCCGAAATTCGAAAGAGCAAAGAAGCTAGAGATGCCCTGAAACAAAAACGAGATGATTTGAAATTTCAATCCCAGCCCATTGATCACCTAGAGGGTGAAGACTTGGAACTAATCTTGGAGATGAGAGAAGAGATAAAGAACAAATATAAGTGTTAGGAATTTTTTTATGTAATTTTCTTTATTTAAAAATATTAAAAAAAATTAAATTTGTTGTTTTAAAAAATATTCAAATAGCGGTTTGGGCTTGCCACGCCCCAAACCCCCGCCCCACCATACCGTCTTCAATGTGGGTCAGCCCAGCGAAGCCCCCCCAAGCCACGTGTCAACCCATGCCCCAAACCCCCGCCCCACCATACCCCACGGTCTTAAATCCATTAAATTTTTATCTAGATTAGGCCCATTAAACAATTAAACTCATTTAGAAAACTAAACTCTTTAGCCCAATATCGTTTTAAATTACACTTTTAAACCCATGGCGAGTCGTGGCAACAAAAAAAAAACAGCGACGATCCGATTGACAAACTCCCGAAGGGCTAAGGCTAATCGAATTGTTATTGTCGATTGAAAAAACGAAGGGGTGCAAACAATGTTAGCAAACTGACAATTGAATTGAAGTTTATATGTGAACTATAGAGTTTTTATATATTAGGGTGTCGCAGCCCCCCGTCCTCACCCCAGGAGCGGACGCCGCGAGCATGAGTCTGTGGTATCGGTGTTTATTACAGTTGCAGCGGAATTAAAACATCAGGATAGTAGTTAGGAAATAA
>JARYGA010059716.1:35363-80436 GCA_030545235.1 Helianthus tuberosus | reverse complement strand
GTCGTGGAGAACTTGCACCAAATGCGGAATGTTTGTTAGCTTAGATATTTTCCATTTTTAAAGGGGATAGCGAGCTAAATAGAAACACTTGGCTATTTTTAGCTTAACACACACACTCGCAACTGCTCTCACCAGCTCTTGACAATTCAATTGGCGATTACACACTTTTTTGCACATTACACTATAGTGATCCTTGTAATTAGCTCGCTATCATCCGAAGTTGTAATACATTTCTTGTTAATTTGAGTTGGTGATCGGTAGTTTCCATCACCCGAGTTTTTTTATGCCGGAGATCATTCATTGATCAAGGGCTTTTTCCTCGTATAAATCTTTGTGTCACTTATTCATTTCATTTCTGAGTGATCCTTAGTGTTATTCATAGATTCAAGAATCATACCTCACAACAGAAAGTTTGGTTGCATTATCATTGCTTGATTTTTGACCAAAACACTTCCCACTTTGGAGCTAACTTTCCATCGGCAGGATTAGTAGTATTCTGAAAAGTTTTTCTTAACACACAATCTCCAACTCGAAACCTTCTAGTCCTTATATTCTTGTTATATGCTCTGGATATCCTCTGTTTATATGCTGCTATCCTTAGCTTTGCCGCATCTCTTATTTCATTCATAGTGTCCAATTCCTGGCACAGAGCTTCGTGATTCTTCTCAGGATCCTTGAGACTGGATCTTGCTGTAGGTATCACCATTTCTGTCGGGATTACTGCCTCCGCTCCAAATACTAAGGAAAACGGGGTTTGCCCGGTTGCACTTTTTACTGTCGTTCTATCAGCCCATAAAACAAAGGGTAATTCTTCTGCCCATCTTCCTTTCTTAGCTCCAAGTCTTTTCTTCAAATTGTTGACAATTATCTTGTTTGAGGATTCTACTTGTCCATTTGCTTGAGGATGTACTGGTGTGGATGTGATCATTTTAATTCCCCAACTCTTGCAAAAGTCAGTAGTCCTCTTACTTATAAACTGAGAGCCATTGTCACAAATTATCTCAGCGGGTACCCCAAACCTAGTCAGGATATTCCTTTTTATGACGGATACTACTTCTTGGTCTCTAACTTGAACAAATGCTTCAGCTTCAACCCATTTAGAGAAATAATCAGTCATTGCCAGCATAAAGATTTTTCCTCCTGGGGCTTTTGGCAATTTTCCCACTATGTCCATTCCCCACTTCATGAATGGCCAAGGGGAAGCAATAGGATATAGTGGCTCAGCAGGTTGATGTAGTATATTACTGTGCCTTTGACACGCATCACATCTTCGAGCATATTCTGCAACATCTTTCCTCATCGTTGGCCAATAGTATCATGTTCTTGATACCTTTGAGAATAGTGATCTGCCCCCAGTATGGTTACCACAATCCCCTTCGTGTATATCCTGAAGCACTTATTTAGTTTCGGGATCCTCCAAGCACCTCAGATATGGTCCTGCAAGAGATTTCTTATACAAAACATTATTTATAATAGTGAATCGTGATACCTTCATTCTAAAGGCCTTGGGGTTCTCATCCTTTGGGATGTGTCCTTCCTTGAGATATCTCATGATTGGAGCCTTCCATGACTTAGGATCCTCCTCAGGATATTCATCATCAGGACCCTGGATACTTACTATTTCCTTATCCTGTGATCTGAGAAGATCCACCGCGGGATATAGGATATGTAGTATAGGTATTTGGGTTCCCTCCGGTATCCTGACTGATGATCCTAAATTTTCCAAGGCATCTGCTTCAGCATTATCCTCTCTTGGTACCTGTTCAAGTGTAAAAACATCGAAATATCCTGCTAATTTTTTGAGAATTTCGAGATACTCGATTAACTTCTCACCTTTAACTGCATAGGTCCCATTAAAATGATTAGTAATTAACAAGGAATCAACAAATACTTGTAAACTTTTAACATTCATATTCCTGGCTAACTCTAATCCTGCAATCAAAGCTTCATATTCTGCTTCATTATTAGTGGCATGAAATTCACACCTAATAGTCTGGGGTAATATGTCCCCCTGTGGCGATTTTAGTAGTATACCCAATCCTACTCCTCTCACATTAGATGCACCATCAGTATATAATGTCCAGGATTCTAAGTTTTCTCCTAGCTGTTGCACTTCTAGGTCTACTTCATTTTGAATATCACTACTGAAATCAGCCACAAAGTCAGCTAGAGCTTGAGACTTTATGGCATTTCTAGGTTCATATACTAGATCATAGGCACTTAATTTTACTGACCACTTAGCCATCCTGCCTGACATCTCGGGTTTCCTAAGCACGTTTTTAACAGGATAATTAGTTTTAACGTGAATCCTATGTGTCTCAAAATAGTGTCTAATCTTTGTCGATGCCATAACTAAGGCCAATATCAATTTTTCTAAATGAGAATATCTAGTTTCAGCATCTAATAAACTGTTGCTAACATAATAGACAGGGTATTGCTGACCTTCATGATCCTTTACTAGGACAGCACTTACCGCATTCCCTGATACTGCAAGATACAGGGATAATGGTTCACCATCCTCGGGCTTCATCAATAGAGGTGCAGTTGAGAGATACTTCATTAATTCCTGCAAGGCTGCTTCATGCTTCTCTCCCCACTCGAATTTCTTATTCTTCTTTAGGATATCATAGAATTCCTTGCATTTTTCTGAGGATCTTGATATAAACCTGTTTAACGCTGCTACTCACCCTGTTAATCTTTGTACGTCTTTCATGTTTGAAGGTGACTTGATGTCCACGATAGCTTTAATCTGTTCCAGGCTTGCTTCGATCCCCCTTTTAGTCACCATGTATCCTAGAAACTTTCCTGCTCCTACTCCAAAATGGCATTTAGAAGGATTTAGCTTCATGTTGTACTGGTCCAGGATGTCGAATGCTTCTTCAATATCCCGGAGATGATCCTCAGCCTTCTTGGATTTTACTACCATATCATCAATGTATACCTCCATGGTGTCCCCCAGTTTGTCTTTGAACATCATGTTCACCAATCTCTGGTATGTTGCACTTGCATTTTTCAAACCAAAAGGCATAGCAGTATAACAATAAATACATGTTGGTGTCATGAAAGCAGTATCCTCCTGGTCCGAAGGTTCCATTTGAATCTGCTGGAATCCTGAGGATGCATCCATAAAGGTTAACATCTCATGTCTGGCAGTAGCATCCACCATTGAGTCAATATGAGGTAGAGGAAATGGGTCTTTGGGACAAGCTTTGTTCAAGTCTGTGTAATCTACACAAACTCTCCATTTCCCATTTTTTTGCACCATAACTACATTTGCCAGCCATTTGGGAAATTTCACTTCCCTAATCATCTTGCTTTTTAATAATCTTTCGACCTCTTCCTGAATAATCGCGTTCCGTTCCGGAGCAAACTTCATTCGTTTCTGTTGGACGGGCTTAAAAGACCTGTCAATTCCGAGCTTATGAGTTATGATATCCTTGGAAATATCTGTCATATCCTCATGTTTCCATGCGAATGTGGACATCCTGCATTTCAAAAAGTTAGTCAATTGATTTTCAATATCCTAAGGGATATTGATTCCTACGAGCACCGAGATATCTGGATTATCCTGATCCAGGATAACTTTCTTAACATCCTTCTCTGAAGCCTCCATGATATCCTAGGCTCTTATCTTTAATTGCTATGCTGCATTGGGCTTGGTTGAGGATTTCATTGAGGATGAATAACACTCCTTCGCTTCATGTTGATCACTTTCCACTTTGACAACCCCCCAAGGGGTAGGGATCTTGATGCATTGGTGATAGGTAGATGGCATAGCTTTCATATCATGGATCCATGGCCTACCAAATATAATATTGTAGCAGGATAAGGAGTCCATGACACAGAAGCGTTGCATTGAGTTGACCCCTTCAACATATACCGGCAACTTTATTTCTCCCACAGTATTCCTAGCCTCTCCACTGAACCCAACAAGCACAGTGGATTTTGAAGTGATATCCATTGGGGATACATTCATCCTCTTCAAAGTTTCCAGTTGAATTATGTTGACGGGGCTGCCATTATCCACCAGTATCCTACGCACAAAGTGATTAGCAACATATAAAGTTATTACCAAAGCATCATGATGAGGATCCTGGACAGTATCCCTGTCATCACTATCGAACGTGATTACTTTATCAGTCGTGAGGGTTGATATTCTGCTTAGCTTATCTCCCCTTTCTGCCTTAGCCTCTTTCGCATGTCTTTTTGCAGCAGAGTATGAAGTTCCACAAATGTCGGATTCTCCTGAAATAAAGTTAATTATCTTGGCATCTGCAGGAGGTGATGCTGCACGTTCAGGATCCTTCCCAGTATCCTGACCCTTATTCTACTTTCTTCCCAGAAGATCCTTCAGATATCCTTTGCTTAGGAGATAGCTTATTTCCTTCCTTAGAGCAATGCAATCCTCCGTAACATGTCCAAAATCTTCATGGAAGGCACACCACTTGGACTTATCCTTCCAATCAGCTTTCTATTGGTTCTTCCTAGGCCACCTCGATTTGTCTCCTAAACCCTGCATAGCATACATCAGTTCAGGTATATTAACAGAAAAAAACTATTCTGACAACTCAGGATACTCCTCAGGATCCTCGTCTTCAACAACATTCACTTTCTTGCTGTCATTCCTACCATATGGCTTAGAGCGATATGGTTTGTACGAGGATTCTGACTTCCTGTTGGTTGATTCATAGGTTGTGGATGAATTCATCCTCTCTTGCATCTTTTTGTCATCCTCCAGTCGAATATATCTTAAAGCTCTGTTCCGAGCTTCATCCAGGCTCCTGCAGGGATTCATTACAAGATCCTGGTAGAATTGAGAATCTTTTTGCAATCCCATTTTGAAAGCCTGCACAGCTGTTGCAACATCAAGATGTGGGATATCATGAGATTCCCTGCTAAACTTGTTCACATAATCTCTCAAGGATTCCTGAGGTCCTTGAGTTATCCTGTAGAGATCACTGGTTAGTTTTTCAAAACTTCGACTGCAAGAAAATTGACTATTAAATAAATTGACTAAATGAGCAAATGATGTATTCGAATGAGGAGGAACGTTTAAGAGCCATTTTAAGGCTGATCCTGTTAAGGTAGAACCAAAACCCTTGCAGAGGCATGCTTCTTTGAGATCTGGAAGGATAGGGTTGATTTCCATCCTTTCCCTACACTGGGCAATATGTTCTTCAGGATCCGTGGTTCCGTCATAGAGCTTCATGTTGGGGGTTTAAAATCTCTTTGGGATTTCAGCATCACATATAGGATATGCAAACCGTGATATCTTGTGGCTATCCTGGGATACTTCTGGGATCGGTTGGACTACCCCAGGTACACTGGATATCATGTCCTTTAACTTCTGAAGCTCCCTGGAAAGTGCTGATGTCATACCTGCATCCTGCAAAGATCCAATACCATTAGTAGCAAGAGTATTATTATTATTAGATATGTTACCAGTATGAGGATTCTGGCCATATCCTGAAGCATATCCTGAATTTCTCACAGTTGACACCCTAACCAAAGAGGGTATCTCAGGAATATGACTATGGGAATGGCTGGGCACAATATTCCCCCTGTTATCCTCAGTATATACTGCCGAACTGAAGTTCAAAGCTCTGGGCTGCAAGGGGGTGACATCATCCTCAGCGGGCCTGCTTGAGCTGGATTTCAATAGTTGTATCTCTCTCATCAACATTTGGTTGGTCTCCTGCTGTTGCTTCATCTGATCCTGTATACTACCAAACAAAGTTAGAATTTCATCATTAGAGGCCAAAATAGGAGCAGATCCCTGAATATTCCGAGCGGGGATAACATCCTGAGGCTGTGAAGAGGCTTGCGTCCTCGGAGGAGGTGGTGGAAGCACCGAACCAATTGTTGCAGAGGTTGTAGCAGACAGGGTAGAAGAGCTAATGTTTGATCTCGAGGCCATTGAAAATAATGTAGCAAAAAGTTTTGAAAATAGAAAACCAAGTAATGATTTTGCAAAAGCTTTTAGTAGAAATAGCACCACTTGCCCCACGGTGGGCGCCAAATTGTTTTGGTCAAAAATTACCGAAGCAATTAAGTGATCAAATTAGTTAAGTGAGGTAGTGTGCTAAGAATGTGTATCGAAAATATGCTGATTTAGTTGTTTGCAAAAACAGTTTTCAGGATACGGCTCAGGATATCGAGCTGTATCTACAATCAAACAATGAGCAAAAATGTAAAGGGTGACACGGGATGTACGAGGAAAGCCCTTGATCAATCTAGATCGCCGGCACAAAACCTCGGGAGCTGACAATCACAGCTGCCTTGTTCTTCTTATTACTTCAAATACCAGGATACAGTGCAGGATATGATGCGGATCAACTAAGTGTTACAATGTGATTTGAATACAAGTGTAAGTGTATTGTGAGTGATTGCAGCTAGAGAGCAAGAGAGTTCAAGAGATTGTGTGTCCTTATCTGATCCGATCAATCCTATTTATAGTAAAACAAAGCTAACTAACTAGCCTACAAATATTCCCTTTGTGAACGTTGTAGTCCACGTCTTCCGGCTTCAAAGTTCTTATTCCAACAGATTGGCCCGAGTCTTTGGGAGAAGAAGTCCACTTGAACGTTATAGACTTGCACCATTAATCTGCACGTGAATTAATTAGTCACTACTAGGATACTGTATCAGGATGTTACCAATATCCTGATCATAACAAAAGAAACATAGTCAGAATATTATTCAGGATATATGAGCAGAAAAGCACCCATAGCAGTAACCAATCTCTTTCCTCAGTGCTATGCATTCATCTGTGAGATGACCAAAATATTCATGATAAGCACACCATTTCGATTTGTCTTTGGTGGCAGCTGGCTTATCATTCTTTCTCGGCCATCTAGCTTTATCACCCAAATTCTGCATAGCAAGGATTAGTTCACTATTATCAACAGCAAAACAATATTCAGAAATAGGAGGATAATCTTTATCATCTTCCTCTTGCTCCACAGCATGCACATTTTGATTGTCAGACTTGTTGTATGATTTGGATTTATTGTTCCTGAAATAGGATCCTTACTTTTCTTTCTTCGAGGATCCTGACAGTCTCTCCTGGATCCTTTTGTCATCCTATAAACGGATGAACCTAAGGGCCCTGTTTCTTACTTCATCAAGGTTCCTGCAAGGTGTCATAACAAGATCATCATAGAATTGTGAATCCTTAAGTAAACCCATTTTAAAAGTCTCTACAGCTGTGGCAATATCCAAATTAGGAATCTCTAAGGATTCTCTACTAAATTTAGTTATGTAATCCCTTAGTGATTCATTATGACCTTGGGTTACCCTATATAAATCACTAGTTAATCATTCAAATCTCCTACTGCATGAAAATTGGCTATTGAACAAGTTAACCAGATTAGAAAATGAAGTAATAGAGTAAGGGGGAAGACTTAGCAGCCATTTAAGAGCTGATCCTGTCATTGTGGATCCGAAACCCTTGCAAAGACATGCTTCCTTTAACCTTTCTGGAATGGGGTTGATCTCCATTCACTCCCTGTATTGAGCTACATGCTCTTCTAGATCAGTTGTGCCATCATAGAGCTTCATATTTGGTGTTTGAAACCTCTTCGGTACCTCTGCGTCACATATAGGTGGTGCAAAACGAGACACCCTGTGACTTCCATCCGGAATCTCAGGAATGGGTTTAACCACTCCCGGGACACTGGATATCATATCCTTGAGTTTTTGCAATTCCCTTGCCATAGCTTGGTTGATCCCTGGTTCCTGCACAAAGCCATAGTTAGTCTTATAAGATGTATTAAGAGTGTTACCTCCTGATTGATTCGAGGCTGGGATTCCAGATGTGAATCCAAACTGATGTGATTCTGGTATGATCGTGGGACCAGATGAAGCGATAGTTTGCATGGGAATGAAATCTCCCACATGAATCTCTGAACTTCTGGGTTGTTGACTCCTTAAGGATCCTTGATCCTGAAAGATGTTGGATCCAGTATACATCGGAGCTGAAGGTCATGGAGGATGTCATGTGGATCCTTGAACCTGTGACGAGGATCCTAGAACCTGTGATGGGGATCCTGGGAACTGAGGGTAGGATCCTTGAACCAATAGAGTCCTTATGTATCCTCCCGAACTAGAGAAGGATCCTTGATACTGGAAGGAGGATCCTTGAGGCTGAAGAGAGGATCCTGAAAGCTGGAAGTAGGATCCTTGAGCCTGTGTCACCGCCGATGATCCATAGTGCATATTTGATGATCCTCCATGGTATTGGACACCTGATGCCATAGAGTGCTGAGTAGTTATTGTTGGAGTACCAAAATCCAATGATCTGGGCACCAATGGAGAGTGATCCTCCGTTGATCTCTTCAATTTCTTGATTTCATCAATTTCGCGAAGGATCCTGTCATTAGTTTTGTCCTGCTGCTGCATGTAATCCTTCATCTGCAAAATCAAAGAATAGAGATCATTGTTAGTAGGAGCAGAAGAAACAGCAGTAATTGCTTTTGTGAAAACAGGGGTTTGTTTCTTTGCAGCATTCTCAGCATTCTTCTGGGATCCAGAAGGAACAGGAGGCAAAGGTGGAATACCCTGTGAAGAGGTGATCGCCGGCATGGAGCTTGAAGTGTTCCTCCCTTGAGAAGCCATGTGGTTGAAGGTAATGAACAGAAATGAATAAAATGAACAAGATTTTTTAAGAATGAAGCAGCGATCGCCCCATGGTGGACGCCAAACTGTTTTGGTCAAAAATCACACAAGGATAATGTAACCAAATCCGATTTTAGTGAGGTTGGATGCTTGGTTAATTGAACAAATGTGTAAACAAGAAATGAATGATGAATACAAGGATTTATACGAGGAAAAAGCCCTTGATCAATGAATGATCTCCGGCACAAAAAACCGCGGATAGTGAAAACTATCACTATCAACTATATTGAACAAATAAAGATTACAACTTCGGATGATAACAAGCTTAGTACAATGATTGCTAGTGTGTTAGTGTGTGTAATCGCCAATTGGTTGCAGAGAGTTCGAATTAATGTGATGTGTGTAACTATCTTACTAAATAAAGCTTGTTATCCCCTTTCAAAATAGAAAATATCTAACTAACTAACTATCCGAATATTGTGCTAGTCCTCCCACGATCACCACAACGGTCATGAGCTCTTGCACGTGCAACAATATGGAGCATATTCCCCTAGAATCTCGGCAAGAACAAGTCTCCTTCGAATACACCTGCAAAACAAGCTATAGGATGGTGGAAACAATTGTTAGTTTAGAATAATAAAGAGGATCCTGGATCCTTAGCATTCCTACAGCATCTCTTGAGGATCCTTGATCCAAACTGAACTGAGAATCTGTGATCCAGGCTACACTTGATGATCCGTGATCCATATGCTATAAAATTCTATCCCTAACAGTAGTGAAAGTGAAAATTATAAGTTCCCGTAGTAAAATTGCAGTATGAATTGTTCTTAACCAATTGATTATGATTTGGATTGTTAAAAAGGCTCCATCTATTTAACACCCACAAAATTTACTTGGACACCCTAGTAACCTATACGCTATATATTGGGCAATATGAAGCATATAGGTACCTCATATATGCTGCCTATTGAGCAACATGGAGTATATAGGTCCAACCTTAAACGATCAGAAGTGACAGTTGTCATGTCTGGTCGGGGTGCCTATATGCTTCATATTTGGCAATATGAAGCGTATACGCTACTTAATATGGAGCGTATAGGTTCCTCCTTTATGCTATATGTTGGGCAATGTGACACATATAGGTCGAACTTTTAACAACTAGAACTGACAGTTGTTAGGTCTGGTTGGGGTGCCTATACACTCTATATTAAACAATATGGAGCATATTAAAGCGTATAAGCTTCATATTGACCTATTAATCAAACGTATAGGAGCTCATAGTATTATAGCCTAGTGACATTTTGGGGGTGGGATGTCCTAGGTTCGATTCCCACAAGGGGGGTTTTTCCAGACTTATTAGGTTTCCTTCTGAATTGGTGTATAAGCATTATAGCCTAGTGGAGATGGATATGATCGTGTGGTTCTACTGGTGACACGATGATACCCCAGTGGTCCATCAGTGATCCATATTTGCCGTTAAAAAATAAAAAAAACGTATAGAACGTGTCAAAATAAGATTTTAAAGTGTTCAAATAGTAAGATGCTTATGCCACTTAGGCTATGGCCTAGTGATCAAGAGAAATTATCTCTTTTGAGGAGACCAAAGTTCAATTCTTGAGAGATGTAAGTATTTAAGGGGGAAAATTAGCCGTTAAAAAAAAGTAAGATGCTTATTAAAATGTCATTAATATACTTACAAGTTAAAAGTGAATCAGAAAAAAAACCTAGTTGCTTTTCAAGACCTATAATGTCCAAGATCCAATAGAGTCATAAACTAAAGAGTAAACTTCCGTTTTGCTCTCTGTGGTTTGGTCGTTTTAACGGTTTTGCCCCAAACCTTTAAAAATAGCCATTTTACTCCTGATGTTTTGGTTTTGTCGCCATTTTGCTCCACGGACTTAATTCCATCCAAAATTTCTGTTAACTTAAAGGACATTTTGGTAATTTTAAGATAAAAGTAAGGGCATTTTGGTAATTTGTATTTAATTTGTATTTAAATATACTACTACCCCAAAGACCCAAATCTCCAACAAATGAGTAAATGACAGCGATGATGAACAACACATCATCATCTCCTCCAAACCCACCTGCAACTCCATCTTCACTAACTGAAACACATCATCATCTCCACTAATTTCCTCTTTGTCTCTATCTACCACCACCTGCCGACCACCACCACCACCCCCTTCCACTACAAATTGTTGGTCACCCAATCATGTCCAAAACCCACCATCGATACCACTTCAATCGCCGCCATACTGTAACATCCCAAAAACGGGTTTGGTAATCAAACCACGTTAATAGTAAAGACGGGTAAAATACCGTTAGTGGTAAAAATTAAACCGGTAAATATTAGGACTCAAATAAATAAACCTGATATTAATTAAAAAGGGGAATAAATACTTTGAGAAAACAAAGTATATAAAAAGGCCAAATTAACGGGACTTAAAACATAACGGGTTATAACTTTCCGAACCTGTTAAAGTAACTAGGAGTAATTAACCTAGATTAGTAGCATGTGATTAAGTAACTAATGGTGAGATATAGCTTCATTTGATCAAAATAAAACATGAGGGACTAATATGGACAAGTGGGAAACTTGTTTTATTAAAACAAAAAAAAAACACAACACACACTTGGTGTGTGTGTGCGTGTAATCGCCAGGAGAAGAAAGAAAGGGGTTAAAAACCCTAGTTCAACAAATCCTCCAAATTGAAGCTCAAATCAAGCCCGAATCGTCTGCATGATTACAAATTCGTGATCACCTAGTCGTGGGGATCATAAGGTATGTAAAAATTTGATGATTCGTGAAGTTGCAAAATTTGAGTTAGCATCATAATTCGCGAATTATGTAAGGATTAGAGGAGCTATGGCTAAGTTAGTGATGTACACATGCTTAGGAACTAAACCCTAAGTGAAAATCATACATATGATGCTATGACTTGAATGATTTGGTGATCACCTATATGTGTGTTAAATGGGTGTTGTAGAATGATGAAGAACACTAGAAATTAGATTATAAATTGAGTGTTATTTATTTACATGAGGTGAATCTAGATGTTATTATGCATACTAGATATATTAAACTTGCAAGAATTGTTTAATCTTGGCTAAATAGTTAGTCATGAAACTTGATTTTGATTTAGTGAAATTATGCCCACTAGGTGTTTGTTAAAATGCCTAAACGAAGCTAAAATGTTGAAATTCCATGGGAAGTGTGCATTTGAATATGTTGATAGATCAATTGACTTTTAGGAAGTCAAACTAACCGATGATTTAATCGAGTGATAAAGTCGACATAAGACCCGTTAGATGGAGTAGTCATAATTGATAATGACTAATCTAACCATCTTATGAATTATGATGATAGTTTGACGCCTAACGAGCTAGGTGGAAGCTTGATGAGTGAGCGGGTCAAACGAATCAAGAAGGAAAGGAAAAGCGTAATTCGGATGCAAGGTAAGTATATCTTACACTAGTCATATATTTTAGAATATCATTTTGTCGTGTTAATTACGAAAAAGACAATGATGACGTAAGCCATAGTAGGCCAAAAAGTGTTAAGAAATGATTTATAAGTAAAAAGACTATACGGTATAAACCGAAGCGAGTCTTGTAGACGAGATGGTACTAAATAACATCTCGCAAAAATAAACGGTCACTTAGACCAAACGGGTCGAATGGTGAAAATATCACCATTTGAAAATATCGACTAATGAATATTGTCGAGTTGTGTGTTCACATGAGTAAATACGGAAGGATAACTTGTATCGCTATTAAGTAGCGAGTATTAAAGCAAGGTATAAAAAAATGGTCAATATAATGATCCGAGTCAGGTATGTATAATGATTCAGCTCATTGTTTAGAACTTGAGATTCTATAAGTGTTAGACAAGGTCAAAATGAATATTCGGTTATCTTTTAGGTAAACCGAATAATTTGAGTCATAAACATGGTGTTTTAGAAACATAATGGTTTACAAACAAGAATTATAGTTAAAAGGTCGGATTTTGAGTCAAACAAGTATTTAAAGGTCCTTGTAGTAAAAGAAGGATGAAAATTGACCAAATTGCCCTTGTAAGCTAATTTGAACAAACGACCCTTAAAGGTGGTTCGGAAACAAGTTTTATGATTAAATAAATGCTTAGAATGAATATAGGTAGTGAAAGATGTAAATTCTTGGGTCGAAAGACTTTATATGAGTCTTTGCCGTAAAATGATAATCCGAGGGGTAAAAACTCGGAACATATAGATATCCACATTAAATCCAACGCACATATAGATGTGGTGGAAGATTACTTGATAAGAAATGTAGGAATAAGATGCTAGAAATGAATGAAAACGATTTCAAGCTTTAAAGTGCTTAAATACCCTTAACGGGTCAAAATAAGCATATGAGCGAAAATGGGTTTAAGTTGTGTAATAAACCTGTGATTAGAACCTAAAATGGTAGATAACATTAATTTGAAGAAGTGTATGTGATATAAGGATCAAACAAATACGTTTGTTTGATAAAATGCATAAACGGGTTAAAATTCGGTAAAAAGGTAACGAGTCGAAGGCTTAGAAGTCTCAAAATTTATTATGTTGGAAGTTGGTTTTTAACTTCATATGATGGAGAATTAAATTACGGACGCGTAGGAAAAAGAATCGCGTAAAACGGATCAATAACGAAGAAGTTATGGCCGTTTCCGTAAAAACTGGTATTGCTGAAAAATGCAGCAGAGCTGCTGGAAAACGGTCTCCCTCGCGCCACGCGAGGGAGCAACCTGGTGCCGGCGCGTGGCGCGAAAGGCACTGTTTTTGGCGAAAAATTTTAGTTTAATCAGTTTCGCTTCCCGGACTCGTTTACGCACGTTTTAAACTACGTATGACTAATCCGACTCATGTTTTATGAGTTTCAGGTATAATTTTAGCACCAGAGGACGATCAAGCACAACGAAGAACCGAACACGATCAAGAAATAAGCTTCCGCACTATGTATCGTTGTTTTGTTAAATGACGAACTCACACATGTTATGTTGTATAGTTTTAATTCTGTAAGAAAGTTTAATGAAACCCGTAATTTCAATGTATTTGAAATTCTAATTACCCGTTTATCTTCGTAAGTTATACGAAAATCGTTAAATAATAATAAGGGTGTTACACATACCACCACCATCAACACAATCAGATTTGTACCATCTGTCCATCTCCACCGTGCCTCCCTTTCTAAGCCGATTGTTTTCTCTCTCTCTCTCTCTCTTTCTCTAAGTCGACCTTCTCTACCCAGATCTGATTCGAGTGTGTTGGTTGAGTGTTGCTCAGATCTGATTTGGCGACAAGGGTTAGACATCGTCTCCGTGCTCAGATCTGATTTGCAGCGATGGTGGGTTTGTTGTGATTAATCATGAAGGGCGATGTAATCCAGCCGCAAATCAAGACCCCAAACAACGAATCGAGTAGCGATGATGTAATCAAAGTCGAGTTCTAGGAAAATCAAACGACCTTAATTAAATCAAGGGGGAGTTCAGGGTGGGAGTCGGGAGAGGTGAGTTCCAGAAGATAAGATGAGTTGAAGAAAGTATGATGAGTATGTTGGAAAATGCTGATATGGGCAAACGATTCCCAAATATTCAGTTTTGTGCAATGGCATCGTACCATGTTCTCGCATCGGATGCTTTCTCGACTTTCATGTGGAACCTATTTTGTCTTCCGGTGCCTTCTATGACATCTGAAAAAACATTTTTTCCTCTTGTTCATATGTGCTATGTTGTCTCCATAACTCGGGCTGCAATAACATGCTTTGGATTAAATGAGTCTGTGAATGATTTGAGTCACCATGATTCTCTTATCACCGACATTTTTAAGTTTGTGGGTGAACATAGATTTTTAAGCCAATATTTTGTTTCCAGAAGATAAGATTGTGACAAAGGGTTTTAAAACTTGGGCTTCTGATTTCGGTGGTTGTTGGGGTTGAGGAGAGAGGGTATAGAGAGAGAAGATAGGTGGTTGTGCTGATTTCAATGTGGTGTCTGATGGTGGTGGGCGGTAGCCGGCGGTGATGATAGGGCTGGTGGTGGCTGGGTAAGGTTGAGAGAGAAGAGAAAGTGCACAGAGGGTAGAGAGAGAGAAGAGAGATGATGGTTTTGTTATTTTTTAGAGTTTTTATTATATATAATATAATCTTTTATTTGTAGTTTTACTAAAATACCATTAGTTTTATATTTGAATTGACCAAAATACTCTTTCAATTAATAAACAATTTGGATGGAGTTAGAGACGGGGAGTGAAATCATGAAGAGTTTCATAGATCAGGGAGTAAAATGGTTATTTTTAAAGGTTTGGGGCAAAACCGTTAAAACGACCAAACCACAGGGAGCAAAACGGAAGTTTACTCTAAACTAAATTGTAACATATGCATTAAAATCTGCATACAACTTTAGATTTAGTAATTTCAACTCTGGAAAACTACAACCAAAATTAATATTAATTTTAAAAGAATTTAAAATAGAAAGAAAATGATTGATTATCTGGTAGACATTGAAGCAACTGAGACCTTTCATCCATGCTCAAGTCAAGATTATATTATAGAAAGACAAAGGTGAGGAGGTTCAACTCTAGAGAGAGAGAGGTTTAAGGGAGGTTTTAGTTTAGGTCTACCAACTGGTTGTTAGAGACTACTCTCCTTAACCAAACATCATCATCAACAACTGCTAGCTAGGTATAAGATATTCCCTCTTCTAGTGAGAGAAACAGATATTTTTAGAGAGAGAGAAACAAAAAGAGGCCAAGAAAAAACAAAGATAGAAAGGGAAGTCCATTGAAGCAACATCAGATAATAGCTACAAAACACACACACACATATTACACATATGTATTATGTATATATAGATATATATAGAGAGAGAGTGGGTGATAGAGAAATATCTTGAAAGTGAAATTCAGTTCTTCTTTTGCTTTTTCTTGACAAAGGATGTTCATACACATACATAAACTTAAAAAGGAGTTATGATTTTTTTTTTATATTTTGATTCATTGATGAAGGAATGATACAACAACATCATCATCATCATTATCAAAATATTCATTAAAATCTCAGAACTGAAGCCACTTGTCTCTCTCTCTTACTTTCAATGCTGAGCACTACTACTGTTCTCTGAATTCCGGGCAGTTCGGGCAGCTCCATAGTTATTGTGATTTTGAATTCCAAGACTCTATGAAATTCTGGTCTTGGGATCATCCTTGTGCATAATTTGTTCCCCACAACCACACATCCATGACATAATTTCAGGTAACAATTTTTTTATATACATTTTTTTTTATTTTTTGAAACCTAATCTGTTGACTTTTTTTTTTTTTGCTTTGTTTGATTTATGTGACCATCAAGAACATTATTTTTCCTTCATGGGTTTCTTGAATTTTATCTAATATTTACCTTTCATATGAAAGTTTGAAAGAGTCATCATGACATAAGGGTTTTTTTTTTTTTTCTCATAAAAGTGTTATGTCATTTTTTATGGGTTGATATTGAAATTAATCAAGTTTTAGTGAAGAAACAAAATTGGGTTTGTTACTTTGTTTGTTTGTTTAACTTTCTTACAAATGTTACAATGATTTTTCTCATGAATTAAAGTCATTTTTATACAACTGTTTTGTTTCTTTACATGGGTTCATCTCAAAATTTGATCAAATATTTGTACAAAAAGAAAAACAAGAATGGGTTTGTTTCTCTAATTTCCTTAGAAAAGATTGATGATTGATGAAGATGAATGAAGGGCATTTTGGGAATATAGAAAAAGTTGGAAGTTATCTCCAAATTTACCTTGTTTGATACAGGCAAACCAAACAGGGAATATCTTTATGCATAACATGTGAGGTTGTGTATACAAACAAACTTCAAGTACTTATTGCTTTTATGTTCATGTCCTCCCCAACTTTACTACTTCTTCTTCTCTTTCTGTGCTTTTTCTTTAATAAAAGTTCAGTCTTTTTTGTGTGTTTCTTTAATAAAAGTTCAGTCTTTTTTGTGTGTTTCTTTAATAAAAGTTCAATCTTTTATTGTGTTTTCTTTAATGAAAATTCAATCTTTTTTTGTGTTTTCTTTAATGAAAATTCAATCTTTTTTTGTGTTTTCTTTCATAAAAAATCAATCTTTTTCTGTGTTTTTTAATAAAAACTTCTTCATTGTTGTGCTCTTTTAAGAAAAAACAATTTTTTGTGCTCTTTTTTTTCATAAAAAAACTCATCTTTTTGGCTGTGAAGATCCATTGTAGTGATTATGCATGAAAGTTTTATTAATCCTCATAAAAATCAAATCTTTTATGCCAAAATGACTTCATTTTGACTTTTAAAATTATTGTATTAATCTGACTTTCTCGTTTAACAACCCCATTGTTCTTATATAAAAAAAAACACAAGCTGTCGATTATGGTGACTTTTTGTGTTATATTTAAAAAAAAAAAAAAAAACTTTCTAGAATGAGTAGAAGTTTTCTACTAAATGTCCCTGGAAAGATGCCAAGATTTTAATCATTTAAAAATTTGAATTTATTTCTGTTTAATTGTATCATCCTTCAAAAAGATTCAAACTTTTTGGATTATTTTTCCACTTTAATGGTTTAAATTGTTGCAGAAAGTTAAATAAAAAGACTTGAAGAAATGTCATCTTACATAAGAAGTTCAGAAAATGCAAGAGATTCAACTCCAATGCTCTACTTAAGAGAACCTCTACAGCAATCATACTCATCGGAACCACCCATTCTCGCCGGAAACGAGATGATGTATATGAACTACTCATCAACTTCAGCCGGAGAGTTTTCCGGTTCACTCGCTGGAAACTCCCAGCAGCTCAACAGCTGCATTGACATTCCAAACATAGGAGTTCATGATTCCAACGTTGTATCGCATCAAGAACTCCTCTCGAGCATTGGCGAACCATGGAGAGACGGTAGGAATCATGGAATGATGTTAATGGATCAAATGGGTAGTCGAAATTCACAAGGACAAGGACTATCACTGACTCTGGGTTCGCATATTCAACCGGCCGGAATCCAATTCCATTCCAGTGATTACAGGAATCCCAACATGGGTTTCTCATCGTTTTCGAGTGTGGATTCCGACTCTATCAAAACAGATGTTTCTAATTCTCCCTATGGAATGGGAAATGGGTCGAGGAGGATTACGGATTCGAGGTACTTAAAAGTGGCACAGCAACTGCTTGATGAGATTGTTAATGTTGGTAAAGCTTTGAAACAGCATAATGCTAGGAAAGAAGCAATGGATTATTCGAAAGAGATCGATAGTGAAGCGAAGAATGTAGCGTCGTCTAATCAACAAGAAGCGAACGAACTCTCGGCTGCTGAAAAACAGGATTTGCAGAACAAGATGATGAAGTTGATTTCTATGCTGGAAGAGGTGAGTTGCCTGTATGTTTTGACTTTTTAAGGTCAAACATGTTCCTTTTTGAATACAAGTTAGATACCAATTTGTTGCAAAAGAACACCAAATACTCCTAAAGGTATAGGAGTGTTTAAAAAGCTTGCGGCTCCAGGCTCACTCAAAAAAGCTAGTTTTGTTTTCGAGCCGAGCCAGCTCGTTTTGTAATCGAGCCGAGCTCGAGCCTGGGTTGCTCGGCTTGATGGCTCGTGGCTCAACTCAGTGGCTCAAATGTATGTGTGTGTATATATATATTTCTTAGAAATGTGTGTTAATTTTTGTTTCTTATCTTATCAATATTTGTAAAAAAATTTAAAAAGGTTCAAAGTTTTTACGAGCCAAGCTCGAGCTCGACTTTTCAGCTTGAAAAAATAAACAAGCCGAGCCAAGTTGGCTCGTTTAAGTTCAAGCTCGAGCCCAGGCTCGGCTCGATTACAAAATGTATCACCTACTTAAAAAACCAACTTAACCAACATTTGTCTATTAGAAACAAGTCAGAAATTAATATGGATTGCAAAGATGAAAACGTATAAGTTTGACCCTGAAAGTCAACTTCTACTTCTTGCTTGATGTACACTTTACATGGACAGGTTGACAGAAGGTACAAGCAATACTATCATCAAATGCAGATTGTTGTATCGGCATTTGATGTGATCGCGGGATGTGGGGCTGCTAAGCCCTACACAGCACTCGCGCTGCAAACCATTTCACGCCATTTCCGTTGTTTGAGAGACGCGATAAATGGTCAAATAAAAGCGACTCATAGAAGTCTCGGGGAGACTGATTCTACCACAAATGAGAAAGGAGTCGGGATATCCAGGCTTCGGTTTGTGGATCAACAGCTGAGGCAACAACGAGCACTTCAGCAGCTCGGGATGATGCAACAACATACTTGGAGACCACAACGAGGCCTTCCTGAAACCTCTGTATCGATTCTTCGTGCTTGGTTGTTTGAGCATTTTCTTCATCCGTAAATACTTGTTACCTTTTCTTTTGTAGTAATCAATGGATCTATTTACATAATTACAAATATTATCATCTGGAATGAACCATTCTTCTTTTTATCTCTTCAGGTATCCTAAAGATTCAGACAAGACCATGCTAGCAAGACAAACTGGGTTGACCAGGAGTCAGGTCAAATATCATACTTGAGAATCTTGATAGACAGGAATAGGGAATTCCAATTCCAATCTCTAACATGACACAAACCTAACACGAAATTCATGAGTCAAACCCTGAACACGTTTAGCTAAACGGTTCGTGTGAATCCGGCGGGTTCACGGACTGACCTGTGCCCATTTATTTATTTTTTTTAAATTTACTTTATATAATAACTTAAACTATTTAAGTTTTCTTTTAGAGTAAAATGTCATTTTCGTCCATGGGGTTAGGCCAGTTTTGCGACTTTCGTCCAAAGGTTTGTTTATCCGCATCTGGATTCAAAAGGTTTGAAATCTTGCCATTTTCATCCAGCTCGTTAACGCCATCCATTTTTCTCCGTTACGGCACCGGTATTTATATCTTTTTTGTTAACTTAAAGGGGAATTTGGTCTTTTCCACTTTATGTAAAAAGACCGAATTGTTTTTTAAGTTAACAAAAATACCCCTAGCTTAATGGAGAAAAATGGATTTAGTTAACGAGCCGGATGAAAATGGAAAATTTTCAAACCTTTTGGATCCAGATGCGGAAAAACAAACCTTTGGACGAAAGTCGCAAAACTTGCCAAACCTTAAGATGAATATGGCATTTTATTCTTTCTTCTATCTTGAGATGTAAAAGTTCAAAAATAAGTTGGCATTGTTTAAGCATAACTGCTTAAAGAAATAAAAATAACATGTAAATTTAGAACTTTAAAATACTATGTAAAAATATATTTAATTTTTCGGTTAAGCGGCTCATGTTCGTGTCAACCCATGTATAGACTGGTGTGTTCGAGTTCATGTGTGTGACACAATTTTCAGTTAGATATAGTGTCCGGGTTCGACCCACGAATCGTCAGGCCACAGACCTAATTGGAACTGATTGAATTTGTAATTGTGCAGGTCTCTAACTGGTTTATAAACGCAAGAGTTCGTTTATGGAAGCCAATGGTGGAAGAAATGTACAAAGAGGAAGCTGGAGATGCAGAAATAGAATCAAATTCTTCATCAGAATTCGCACCCAAAACCACGAAAGGCGATCAAAAGACTTCTGTTGACCAAGAAGATCTGAACCAAAGCACTGCAGCCTCTGGATTCGACTCGAATCAAGCTCCTAATGTTGAATTAATAGGAACCAGCAATGACTCAGATTTCCAACACATGATGGTTCAGTCTAACAGAGGTGAACACGAGCGGCTTATGGCGGCAGCATATCAGATGCCACCACAGTTGGTATCGCTTACACTCGGGTTACAACACTCTGAAGATGGCGGCTTACCACCAATGGCTTCTCATGGAAGAGGTGACGGTGACAGTGGTTCGTCGGTGGGACCAGAGGCGGTCGATTTTGACGGTGTGAGTTCAGATAACCAACAACGTTATGGATCTTCTCACTTGTTACATGATTTTGTAGCATGAGAGAACACTGGCGGGTGGCTTTATTCAAATCAAATGAACATTTTGTTAAACTTCTTGATTTATTATCAAGTAGTGTGAAGAAAACAGGACGCGAAACAGAAACTAAATGTATAACTGTAAAGATAAGATGCATATAATTTCTTTACCATAATATTTCAAATTTGCCGTTCATTGCATGAGGTGATAATTTACATCCAACAACACTGGATTACAATATACAAAACCTAAAGCCGAATATTTCAACTTCCGCGATCAACAATAAATCCAAACGTAGAGAAATGTCACTATGGTTCGCCTCATCACTCGTCATGATCTAAACATAACACATGAGAAAGCTAAATCAGATTAAAGGTCACATTTGTGCGTAAATGGGTTGATTTGGGTATATATTGCCTTCGATACAAGTAAAGGAAGCAATTTCGACCCATCTGTGGGTAACAGGTTGATTTGGGTTATACATTGACTCTTAGGAGGTTAAATGGAAAAAAAAGAGTAAAATGCCATTTTCATCCCTGAGGTTTGACCAGTTTTGTGATTTTCGTCCAAAGGTTTGTTTTTTCGCATCTGGATCCAAAAGGTTTCAAATGTTGTCATTTTCATCCGGCTCGTTAACTCCATCCATTTTTCTCCGTTAAATCAGGAGTATTTTCGTCTTTTTTGTTAACTTAAAGGGCAATTTGGTCTTTTGAATACTTGTACATTATGCTAAATGCTTGTACATAAAGTGAAAAAAACCGAATAACAAAAAAGACGGAAATACCCCAGACGTAACGAAGAAAAATGGATGGAGTTAACGAACCATATGAAAATGGCAAGATTTCAAACCTTATGGATCCGGATGCGAAAAAACAAACCTTTGGACAAAAGTCGCAAAACTGACCAAACCTGAGGGATGAAAATGGCATTTTACTCAAAAACAAATTATAAAACTCACTCAGAATGTACTAAATTGCATTTAGACCTCCTAAAATGTTTTTTTTACAAAATTATCATTGTCTAATATAATAAAGTTTCTTAACCATAATTTAAAACCTAAAGTATTGGTAGAAAATTAAAAACAAAAAGTGTTTGTGGACAGTCAAATCTGGCCCATTCTAAAAAATGGCCAGTTCGACATGAAACTGCCATGCATGACCCGTTACTCAACCCGCCAATTTTAGCACTTCTAGATAGAGGTAATTTACGAACCTTGTATATAATGCAGTTACATCTTCATTCAACCATGGAGTTTCAAGAAACCGATCACCACAATCTTTTATATCAATTTTCTCCATCTCAAAATCATTTTTGCCACAGTACTCGTTATATTCAAACCACATTTTTGCAATGGATTCCTTCCTGTAGCAAGTGGTATGATCTTTCTCTTCAGGAGAACCCGCGGCAACTAATCGATAAGTATACACCTTTCTCACCTGCCCGGGTCGAAAAGCCCGACCTATTGCTTGACGGGTCACAGAAGGGTTCAAATGCACATCCAATATTATAACTCTAGAAGCTCCAACTAATGATATACCCTCCCCACAAGCCTTTATTGACCCGAAAAACACTTTGGCATCATTAGTGTTGTTGAATGCATCCATTGCCACCTCGCGCTCTTCATTGTCATGATCTCCGGTTATCATGAATATTTCCTTGTTTAATCTCCACCCTTTGACTTTCTTGGTCAACTGTAGTAAGAAAGTTAACGGGAGTAGATAATTACCGAAAACAAGAAGTTTTTCCCCACTGGATTCACAAAGACGAAGTAGATTGAGAAAAAACTTAGCCTTCACACCTTCACTCTCATCCAAATTCTCCAAAAGTGCGTCAATTTTTTTGTGTATGTTGTCATCGTTTTTGTCGTTAGTTGCGGAATTTACAAGAGACTTGAGTTCCGGGTGGACGTAAAGGGCACTACCATCAGCACTAACTTTGAATTTTCTCGACATATTTTTCAAATCGTTGACTTCCCGTCTTTGCCTCATGGTAAGATTTAAAAAGACGGAAAAATCGACATGGCCCGGAAGCTCTTCCAAGAAATCCCCTTTGTAGTAGTGAAGAACATATTTCGTCATCTCCCGTAAATCTTCGATAATCGTAACCTTTCTTTTAAAATTCTCATCATCCTTGAGTAACGTATGTTCAACCAGCTCGCAAAACTCGATGTCAGTGTTCTTCTTGCAAAGGTTTCTCCGGGTTTCTATCGATACTCTACTCATAATACGTCTTCTTATTGTTTTAGAATCCTCCATTTTCAAGAACCTTGGTCGAACAAGGTTCAGGATATTGAAGACCTCGGACACGTGATTTTGGTAGAGTGTTCCAGAAAGAACCACTTTTCTCGGAGTTTGAACCTTTTCAACAGACATGAAAACGTCAGTGTCTTTGTTTCTTGGAGTGTGGCCCTCGTCTAATATCACAAGTGACGGGAATGTCAACAGTATTTCTTGACAGGTGGCGGAAACTGTGCTTCTGTCATTGTCACACACTATTGTGGAGAACTGTTTGTAGCTGAGAAACAGTATGGACCGTGTGTTGGCCCATTGTTTCAGCACTTCAAGTTGTTGAGCCCGGTTATCGGCTTTTTGGGAATAAAAGTCAAAGAGGGGTATGTCTTCAACTTGCCACCTTTTGAATTCTTTCTTCCAGGTGGCTACAATACCTCTTGGTAGAACCACTAACGGTCTTGCATCCGGATATTTAGCCAAAAAGCTTTGGATAAAACTGATGAGCATGAACGTTTTCCCGGATCCTGGAGCGTGGGCCAGGATGCAGCCACCTGGATCATCGGAAACTAAGTTACTTACGAGAAAATTAAAGCCCTCGGTTTGATGGGGTTTCATTTGGTTTTTATGCCTCGGATGAGCCGATACTTCTACCACAGAGAAATCTTTTCCCGGTGTTTTCACTCCATCGAGAACCGCACCAGCTGATTCTCGTGGTTTATCAGATCGGCCTTCATAATGATATGTTTTTGTACTCTTTGATCTCTGTATTAAAATGAAATACAATAACATAATGTCATAAGTTGCTGCCACATGCAAGATATCAACGTTTTTATAATATGATTAATTAGACAAAACGTACCTTGGGGTGCTGAAACTCAATAATGGATTCAATACTCCTTTCAACTACTCCACACACACGGCAAACATAACCAATGTCTTCTTTCATTATAAAAGAATGATCACATTCTTCTTCATTTTCCTTTCCATGTTGATTGACTGAAAGGTCCATATCAGCATCCTGTAATTATAGGATGGTTAATAATAATTTATGGAGTCGCATATATACAAGAAAAATCAAACCAAAATACTTGATGAATTGACTATTATAGGAGTGAAGTACGCGGATAGTCCCTGTGGTTTTCCATAATTTTGTATATGGTCCCTAGGTTTTCAAAAATGCACGGATGGTCCCTGTGGTTTGCACTTTGTAACACCTTTAGTCCCCATTTAACAAATCTAAAGGTTTCAGGAGGAGCAAGTTAGAGACTAAATGTGTTATAAATGCAAACCACAGGGACCATGACCATCCATGTACTTTTGGCAAAAGTTGGGGAATAAATGTGTTACAAAGTGCAAACCAACGGGGCCATCCGTATACTTTTGAAAAGCTAGGGACCAGATCCAAAATTTTGGAAAACCACAAGGACTATCCGTGTACTTTACTCTTATAAAAGTGATTAGCAAATCATGTACCTTTGAGGACTCTAGTCCAACGGTCATTTCATTCCATATATCAGCTAACCCATCAACGTTGGCTTCATCCTGCGAATCGTCTTCTTCAATATCTGAATCAGATTGAACTCCAACATATTCACCTTTATCACGTCGTATTTCAACTTCTGCATCACTATCGACATTCTTGTCTTCTTTATCTGTTGAGTCAACAGTAGTATTTGTTTGGGTCCTCCGAAATTTTTGGCGCGCATTATATACGGTTTTGAGCGTAGACATGTTATTCTTATTTTGCTCCTTTAGTGTTGATAAAATAGCCTGTGGTTTCACATTCTTCCTTGACAAATCAAACACCAAACGAGTTTCATTAGCAGACAAACGCCTTGCATATGGATGATCCTTCACGTGTAGTGTCGGTTCATGATTATGATATTCACATATCACCCTTAATGTCCAAACATCATACTTCTTCCAGTATTTTCCACCCAATCTGAACGGACAATTAGTCTTTTTGGACCCGCTATTTCTAATATTAGAGCTTTTACTTTTGTATATACCTCCACGATCACACATAAGATGAATTTTAGTCATGACCCCACTTGGTAGTGTCGTGGATCTTTTAGTAACAATAACGTAACCAAGAGAACGTCCCACCTTGTGCGCCCAATCAATTAAATCTTGACGAGACTTGAACACCTAAAATTGACCTCTTTGTTAAAATAAAGTTACATTACTATGAGGGTGTCTGGATTTGCTTATTTAACTTCAAAGTGCTTTTTGACTTATAGCTTTTTCAAAAGAAGTTTTAAAAATGTGTTTGGATTAGCTTTTATGATAGGAAAAGTCAATCAGTCAATGAGTTGTTTTTTAAAAAGTGTTTGGCTTAGCTTATTCATGTTAAATTACCAAAAAGGAAACTCTTAGATATTTAAAACCATTTACTACTTTTACATATAATATATTATATACTTAACAATTTTTTGGACAAAAAATATAATTAAAAAATTACAATATACTTAACAATTTTTTGGACAAAAAATATAATTAAAAAATTACAAAATATATGATATAAAAAATTACAAAATATATCATACAAGTTATCTAAAAAGAAGCAGCTAACTAAAAATGTATAAAAAATCCCAAGAATAAATAAATTGCAATGAATTTGTTGTTAACATAAAAAAAATTAACCTGATGTGAAAACTGTACAGCCAAAAAAATATGTGTCTCGAAATGAAATGTGAATATTTAATTAGCGTTGACGATTTTAGCCATGTGATTGAATTGAAATTCGAAAAGGTAACACAAATTCTGGTTTAGGACTTTAGGGTAACGGGTGGGGATAAATTGGTAATTTTATGTTCAAAAAGCCAAAAAGCTATTTAAAAAGTCAGGTTTTTGTAGCTTTTGGAAAACAATTTTTTACCCCTCTCCAAACAGCCAAAATAAAAAGCATTTTCATCAATGCCAAACACTTTTTAACTTACTGGCTTTTTGCAAAAGCCTATAAGTCAATAAGTCATTTCCAAACTCAATCTCAAACACCCTCTATAGATGAGTTTGCAGGACCAAGTAAATGATAATAAATTTATATCATACCATGTTGGTGGAAAACGCTGAAGTTTTGTGGACACCGAAATTTCTTTCATTTTCATCACCTTGGAATGATCTATTTGTAAGAAAACTAGCCATTTGCTTTGAATCATGTCGTGAATAGTCTTCCTCCTTATCTGAATTGCATTGAACTCCAACATATTCACCTTTATCATTTTTTATTTCAACGTCTGTATCACTATCAAATGTGGGTTCATCATCAGCATCTGGTGCATTTGTATTATGCTCGTTGCCGTTATAATACATAACCACACCGTCCCTCACATGATTTGCAATGGAAACATCCTTCACGTGATTTGTCTCCATTAAATCAGCCTGAAGTGAGTGGGCGCTTGTAAAAGAAAGCCCCGGCATCTGTTTTCTTTGTAAAAGAAGTTCTTCTGTATCTTTTGCATCAGGCCCGTTTTTAGCTGAATCAAGCTCTTGCAGCTGGTTTTTAATAGCAAATGGATCTGTTTGATCAATGGTTCTCTTCAACTTGTTTGCATCAAATGTGTATACAGGGTCCACTAGTATTGGAGATGCCCTTTCATCACCATTAACTGTTTGTCTCGTGAATGTCTCTGAAACAATATACAAAACATGGACTGAAAATGATACGCACCACTTGTAAATCAATTATTGATATTAATTAATATTACTATCCTTATTATTATTTATATTTAGGAAAAATGGATTTTAATAATCCTAACTTTGACATATTGACTGGCAACAGTCCCAACTAACTCTTAAGGAAATGTTTTGTGACAACCCCAACTATTAACCTATGTTTCATTAGTGATCCCATACTAACGAAAAGTTAACCCAGTTAGTTTTTGCAGACGTGGACTGCTTATGTGGCAAAAAGTCAAAGTTTTGCTGGCGTGAACTGCTTATGTGGTAAATAAGTCAAAGTTTTGATGACGTGAACCGCTTACGTGGCAAAGTTTTGATGATGTGGGTTGCTTATGTGCCAGTCCACGTCAACAATAACTAATTGGGTTAACTTTTAGTTAGTATGGGATCATTAAGGGAAAATAGGTTAAAAGTTAAGACTGTCACAAAACATTTCCTTAGTTGGGACTATTGCTGGCTAATATGTCATCTAGTTTTCCTTATATTTTATCACATTATCTAATTTCTTATCACTATTAATGTCATTAAATTGTTTATATAATAATTATTATTATTTATATCATCAATATTACAATTCGGGTTTTTATCATGTAAAGTCTAAACCGTATATATTTAGGTTATTATATTAATGTTATTATTTTCTAAAACGACTGTAATTCAAACAAATGCTAAATATCATTCTTGCTACAAAAATGACATAAGTTACATAACAACCTGGAGTTGAATTCTACCTGCAGTTTGGATCTTCTGAAATTTGTAGCATGTGTTGTATATGGTTTTGATCGTAGACACGTTATTCTTATTTTGCTCCTTTAGTGTTGATAAAATAGCATGCGGTTTCACATTCTTCCTCGACAAATCAAACACCAAACGAGTTTCATTAGCAGACAGTCGCCTTGCATAAGGATGATCCTTTACATGTAGTGTAGGTTCATGATTATGATCTTCACATATCACCCGTAATGTCCAAACATCATACGTCTTCCAGTATTTTCCAACCAATTCGAATGGACAATTAGTCTTTTTGGACCCTCTATTTCTAATATTAGAGCTTTTACTTTTGTATATACCACCACGATCACACCTAAGTGCAACGTTAGTCACGACCCCACTTGGTAATGTCCTGGATCTTTTAGTGACAATAACGTAACCAAGAGAACGTCCCGTCTTTTGCACCCAATCAAGCAAATCTTGACGAGACTTGAACACCTATAATTCACTTTTTTTTGTTAAAAACATGTTACATAACTAGACTATTTAGCAAGACCAAGTATATAGTAAGAAACTTATATTAGGGTTGTAAGCGAATCGAACGTCCAACGAACAGTTCGTGAACCGTTCGGCGGGAAGTTCATGTATGTTCGTTCGTTTAGCAAATGAACGAACACGAACAAGATACTTCGTTCGATTAACTAAATGAACGAACAAGTCGTTCGACTACGTTCGTGACCATTTGGTAATATGTTCATTTACGTTCGTTCGTCTACGTTTGTTCATGTTCGTTTGTTTATGTTCATTTGTTAAAAGTTTTTAATGTTTTACTTTCCATCCTAAACATTAATTAATAAATATATAAACAATAGTAAAAAGTAAACCCTTATCTAAACGTATTGAAAGTTGAAACCCTACGTCCTCAGCTTGGATTCTTTGAATGTTCAGCGTCACTTCCCCTACATGACGTTACTTCAGCCTCATCTTCAACTGACATTGAACCCAACGTCATCGATCGGTGATTCTTTTTATAAAAAAATCAAATTTATTGTTCGTTTGCGTTCGTGACCAATGTTCACGAACTGTTCGCGAACAACTGAATTTCCTTGACAAACGAACACGAACATAAAATTTTGTTCGTCATGTGTTCGCGAACAGTTCACGAACATCATATTTTTCATAACGAACACAAACACGAGCTTGTTCGTGTTTGTTCGGTTCGTTTACAGCCCTAACTTGTATCATACCATGTCGGTCGAAAATGCAGATATGTTGTCAACACCAGAATTTCTTTCATTTTCACCACCTTGGGTCGATTCGTTTGTGTGAAAACTAGCCATTTGCATTGAATCATACTGTGAATAGTCTTCCTCCATATCTGAATTGGATTGAACTTCAACATACTCACCTTTATCATATTTTATTTCGACTTCCACATCACTATCAACCTTCTTGTCTTCTTTATATGTCGACTCAACAGCAGTATGATAATCGCCATCATAATACATAACCACATCATCCCTCACAGGATTTGCAATAGAAACATTATTCACATGATTTGTCTCTATAAATTTTGTACCGGGCCCGTGTTTAGCTGAATCAAGCGCTTGCGCCTGGTAATTAATAGCAAATGAGTCTGTGTGATCAACAGTTCTCTTCAATTTGTTTGCATCAAATGTGTATGCAGGGTCCACTACATCACCGTTAACCACTTGTTTCGTGAATGTTTCTGAAACAACATACAAAGCATGAACTGAAAACGTTAAGCACTGCTTATAATCAGTAGTGTTTTAAAACTGTTTTTAGTTACTCTATTTTATTTAAATAATTCAAAATCCTGACAAATACAATATTTAATAAGTATCAGTGTATTATATATTATGTTCATGAACACTTGTTTGCGTTCGTTACCTAAAATAAACAGACAAACACGAACACGTTCATTTCCTTAACAAACAAACATGTATAGAAAATCTAGTTCGGTAAGTGTTCATGAACAGTGCGTGAATACATATATTTCCTTAACAAACGAACACAAACAAATTCGTTCAGTTCATTTGCAGCCCTACATTTAATCGTATCAACTATTATTTATATCAATTTTATTCTGGACTTCATCATCTAAACCATATATATTCACATTATTACAATTATTACTCTTATTATTTTCTAAAATTATCGTAATACAAACAAATGTTATATATAGCATTCTTGCTACAAAAATTACATAAGTTACAAAACAACCTGGATTTGAGTTCTACCTGCATGTTGGGTCTTCCGAAACTTGTGGCATGCATTATATATAGTTCGGACCGTAGACACGTTATTCTTATTTTGCTCCTTTAGTGTTGATAAAATAGCATGAGGTTTCACATTCTTCCTTGACAAATCAAACACCAAACGTGTTTCATTAGCCGACAATCGCATTGCATACGGATGATCCTCCATGTGTAGTATAGGTTCATGATTATGCTTTTCACATACCACCCGTAACGTCCAAACATTATACATCTCCCAATATTTCCCAATTAATTCAAATGGACAATTAATCTTTTTCGTCCCTCTATTTCTAACAGAGCTTTTACTTTTACATACACCACCACGATCACACATAAGATTAACTTTCGTCATGACCCCACTTGATAGTGTCTTGGATCTTTTAGTAACAATAACGTAACCGAGAGAACGTCCCACCTTTTGCACCCAATCAAGCAAATCTTGACGAGACTTGAACACCTACAACCGACCTTTTTGTTAAAAACCAGTTACAGTACTAGACGATTAAGCAAGACCAAGAATATAGTAATAAATTTATAACATACCGTGTCCGTGGAAAATGCTGATTCGTTGTGGAAACTGAAATTTCTTTCGTTTTCATCGCCTTGTATAGATTTGTTTGCAAGAAAAGTAGCCATTTGCTTTGATGGGATAGACTATAGATAATAGTGATTGTAAAGGAGTGGTAAATGGAATTTTACGAGGGATGAATAATAGTGATTGTAGAGGAAGTGATAAGTTATTCTCATAAATTTGTACAAGATCCAACCTGAAAAGGTCCACATATTTATTTCATATTTACAAGAGGGGACCCGCGCGATGCGGTGGAGAATACACAACAATTAGGTTGATGATTTTAATTTGAATGACTCGGATTTTATTCTAGTTGTCCCACTAAACTAATATGGGGGTCGTGCTCGACCCTCATAGACCGCTTAGCTTGAATTAAGATCGAGCTAGCTCAGCTCGAGCTCAAAATCGTGCTACTTTGAGGCTTGAGCTCAACTCGAATAAAATCCGAGTCAGCTCGGCTTGATTTAGCTCGATTCGGTTTTGAGCCATAACCATAACTTTCAGTTCAGTTTGGTTCAGTTTTGAACCGGCCTATTGATTGTTAATAATAGACCCATGAACCAAAAAAAAATTATAACTAAACAGGCCAAAGGGTCCTTCGACGCAGCTAAACAAAGTTCCTAATGAACTTTGTTGAGTTACTCGTATCTATTGATAAGGGTTTTCTTTTTCGATGTTTCTTTAGGCAAGTGATGTGAGACAAAATGTGTTTACGAGTTCCAGTTTTATAAACTCTTAACACATAGGTTAAGTAGAAGAACAGAAGGGTAATTTCACAATCATTTTAAGATGCCAAACTCACTTAGGTGTCTTAACATCGGGGTAAAATTCCCTTTTTATCCAAATGTGTTCATTCATAAGATAGTATAGATATAGATTAGCACTTGAAAAGAATAACCTTTAGTCTACAAATCAAAAGGAGCAACTCTATCTAATAATTTGTACTAATTTTCTCACAGGCAAAACAACAAACACTTGGCGTGCAAACTACCCAGCAGCAGTCAAAAAACAACAAATTAAAATCATAGATTACAACAACACTGAAATGCAAGCATACCTGCTGATAATTCCTGTGTAGAAATTGTTAAAAATGACAAAAGGGGCTCCAATCTCAGGAATGTAAATCGATCACAACTTAAATCAAGAAAACAAATTACTTCCCGTTTCGATCGCAAAATGCTTCACCTTCAACAAGGATCAGTCCATTGCTTTGCGTTCTTACTTCCCTTTTCAATCCTTGCGTGAAACCATGAAGGGGTTTTCAAGGGGCAAATTTATGAGATACGTGTAAATTTTAAACAACATTTAACTACAAACTTCCCGCCGATTAGTGCAGACTTCTAAACCACTAAAAAAGCCCTAACAATATATGCAATAAGACTTGTAAGGGGGTGTTTGGCCTAGCTTTTTTAACAAAGCTTATAGTTTTTTTTACAAAATAAGTTTAACTTAGGGGGTGTTTGGCCTAGCTTTTTTATTTAAGCTTATAGTTTTTTTAACTTATTTTAACAAAATAAGCACTAATGGGTGTTTGGTTTAGCTTTTTAAGCTTATGCTTATTAGCTTATATAAGCTAACTAGGTGTACGCCCGTGTGAATACACGGGTTTGTTCTAATAACGATCGGAATCAAATACTAAAAAACATATTATAATATATTATTTAAATTCTTTCTGTTTGGTTACATATCTTTATAAAACAATGTTAAACATATGATCCGTCATATGTTTGATATAGAAATAACCTAACAAATTGATAATATGTTGTCTAAAATAAAAGCATGACCTAATTTTATGTTGTCTAATAATAAAAAGATGACTTAATTTAAATAACCAAATGTCATTGAACAATTCAATAAAGCCCATATCTTTGATACTATTAACATTAAGAGAAAAATGCAATTTGCATCTCTGTGGTTTTTGCGAACATACAATACAGAGATAAAACGTCATACCAATTTTTAATACATACAATACAGACATAAAACGTCATACCAACTTCGTAGACTTGACGGAACTTACAGACTCGATAACAAAAGACCGTAACATACAATACAGAGACAAAACGTCATCCCACCACAAGCAATTGTGGATCTTTATTGACGGGTGCACTTCGAAATGTAGCAGATATGAATGAATATAACTCCAGTGTAGCTAGTTACATATCTGCCACTTGGGTTATATTCATTCATATGAATGAATATAACCCCAGTGTAGCTCTTCGATTTTCCTTGAAATTCCAGAGCTCGCTAATTACATATCTGCCACTGGGGTTATATTCGTTCATATGCAATTAATCGTTCTGATCAATTACTTCCTTATGTGCACCGCACCATCTTCTAGGAGGTTGTCAAGTGTTCTCGCCTTCGTAGTTGGTGTTTTGCGTATGTTTACATCAACAGCCATTCTGTACAATATTTTCACAGAAAACATTACAAACAAACCTTGTTTTGATACTACTATGATAGCATAGAACAAAAACAAAACAAACAAACAGAACAGAACAAAGCAAAACAAAAACAAAACAAACAAACAGAACAAAAACATCACAAACAAACCTGGAAAACTGAAACGAAAATACTCAGATCAACCCATTCACAAATATCTGATTATCATCATTATGCGGCATTCAGATTATCAAAAACTTATTATCAAAGAACTGATTATGAAAAACTGATTCACAAATAACTGATTATCATCATGATGCGGCATTCAGATTATCAAAAGATGATTATCAAAAACTGAAACCAAAATACCCAAATCAACCCTCTGTTTTTCACAAAAACATTCACAAATAACTAATTATCATCATCATGCAGCATTCAGATTATCAAAAACTGGTTACCGAGGACATTATCAAAAACTGAAACCAAAATATCCAAATCAACCTTCTGTTTTTTGACAAAAAAAACATTCACAAATAACTGATTATCATCATGATGCGGCACTCAGATTATCAAAAACTGATTATCAAAAAGTGAAACCAAAATACCCAAGTCAACCCTCTGTTTTTCACAAAAACATTCACAAATAACTGATTATCATCAACATGCGACATTCAGATTATCAAAAACTGATTACCAAAGACATTATCAAAAACTGATTATCAAAAACTGAAACCAAAATATCCAGTCAACCCTCTGTTTTTTCACAAAAACATTCACAAATAATTGATTATCATCATCATGCGGCATTCAGATTATCAAAAACTGAAACCAAAATACCCAAATAAACCCTCTGTTTTTTCACAAATAACTGATTCACTATACGTAGCTGATTATCATCATCATGCGGCATTCAGATTATGCCAAACTAATTATCAAAAACTGAAACCAAAATACCCAAATCAACCCTCTGTTTTTCACAAAAACATTCACAAATAACTAATTATCATCATCATGCAGCATTCAGATTATCAAAAACTGGTTACCGAGGACATTATCAAAAACTGATTTTCAAAAACTGAAACCAAAATATCCAAATCAACCTTCTGTTTTTTGACAAAAAAAAACATTCACAAATAACTGATTATCATCATGATGCGGCACTCAGATTATCAAAAACTGATTATCAAAAAGTGAAACCAAAATACCCAAGTCAACCCTCTGTTTTTCACAAAAACATTCACAAATAACTGATTATCATCAACATGCGACATTCAGATTATCAAAAACTGATTACCAAAGACATTATCAAAAACTGATTATCAAAAACTGAAACCAAAATATCCAGTCAACCCTCTGTTTTTTCACAAAAACATTCACAAATAATTGATTATCATCATCATGCGGCATTCAGATTATCAAAAACTGAAACCAAAATACCCAAATAAACCCTCTGTTATTTCACAAATAACTGATTCACTATACGTAGCGGATTATCATCATCATGCGGCATTCAGATTATGCCAAACTAATTATCAAAAACTGAAACCAAAATACCCAAATCAACCCTCTGTTTTTTCACAAATAACTGATTATCATCATTATCATGTGGCATTCAGATTCTCAAAGAACTGATTATCTAAAACTTATCACCAAAATACCTAAATCAACCCTCTGTTTTTCACAAAAACATCACAAATATCAAAAACATATATAGATAAGATAAAGATCCAAACCTCTGTTTTGAAGATGAAGATTGATGAAGATGATAAAGATGGATGAAGATGATGATGATGATGATGATCGGTGTTGGGAGTTGAGAGAGAGATTAAAATCAAGATTTTTTGAGAAGTGTGTGATGATGAGAAGTGTGATGATGATTATAAAAAGCAATTATAAAAATATTTCAGTCACCTCTAGATATATAGATTTAATAATAATTATTTTATATATTATAATATAATATAATATAATATAATAATTTTTCATAATAATTTTTTAAATACCTAAATCTTATTATTATAAAAAAATATATTTAATATATTAATTATAATTTATATAAACAGTGGGCTCACTTTATATATTATAATATAATTAAATTATTTTCATAATAATTTTTTAAATAGTAGATATTATTATTTAAAAAAATATATTTAATATATTAATTATAATTTATATAAACAGTGGGCTCATTTAACCCCGCGAGCCGGCTTGAGCTCGATAAGTGAACCACAGGCTCAAGTTCGTTTATCAAATAAGCTCCTTTTTAGGCTCGGGCTGAAGCTCGTTTAAGATTGCCTTGTTTCAGTCTTTTATTAACCAAGCTCGAGTTGCTCAGGTCGTTCACACCCTCGTTTCCTTCATCATAGTTTTAGACTCAGCTGAGAAGCATCTCATCAACATAATTGACTGAATATACCTTAGGTAACATCGATCTAATTATCATCAACCAAAGCCTTTATTACACCGAACGCTACCTAGAACAGCCGCGAACGGCAGCCGGCAACGATTTGGGCATGTTGCAACAACACGCCAGATCTCGCCATCATAGTCCCAAATGACAAAAGCATCTAAGGTGAACAAAACTGAACCGATCAATTTTCAAAACAGTTCAAAATTGAATCTTAATGTAACAACACATACAGGTTCAATCAAAACAGTTCAAAATTCAGATGATACAACTTTAGGTAATAATCTGTTTTTTAGGAGGCAAAATTTGAAATGCATAGGGAGTTGTTTTGGCCATTTAATGCACTCAGAAGTAATCATATCTTCTTCCAACTCTCTCTTTATTCTCTATTCATGGAATCGGTTGCAAAACATTTATATTGTCAAACTGTCAGGCTCAGATTGTGCATAAAGATGACAACACCATAGCTGCAAGAGAGGTTGCATGAACAACTGCCATCCTACAACATTGCCATACCATAATGCTATCTTCATTCAATTTTCACAAAGTTTGCAAAATCATCATAGCCTCATGTTAAAAGTACAAGAAAAGTGCACTTTTAAATCATTTTTATTCATCAAACACAGTCAACACTAAATGATTTGCTAAAGTAATACAAATGATTTGAAAATGTCAGACCTCGCTTATATTCGGGCAGACGTTTGCTTCATTATAGTTTTAGTCTCAGGTGAGAAGCATCTCATCAACATCATTGACTGAATATGCCTTAGGTGACATCGATCTAATTATCATCAACCAAACAACAATTACACCCAACGCTACCTAGAACAGCCGCGAACGGCAGCCGGCAACGATTAGGGCATGTTGCAACTATCTATTAAAGTAGCTTAAAGGCTGACCTCACTTTGCATATGTGTCATCCTAATTGAATCTTAATGTAACACTGTCACACCCCAATATTTCCACACTTTACCGGTGGGCCCGGTAGGGGAGTAACGTGACGTGGTTGGCAACATCATAGTCAAACAACACAATATATAGATGCACAGCGGAAGCAAAAGGATAAATATATTATTGTAGGTCCCTCTTCCGTGGATGAGGTCAAACCTTATCCTTGTTATATTGACACACTAGCGAGTGCGGAATCCAAGCTAGCATGCAAACCGAGTTAGAACACGCAAAAGCACGACACGCACAAGGTTCAACGATTAACACCACTTGTATTAATGCGTATGAAAGTTCCAGTTACAAGCTCAATGTTTACAGATGTATTCCGTAAACTCTCTCTCTCGTGTGTGTGTGATTTCGGCAGAATGCTGCTAAGTGTTCTATCCTTTCTCCCTTGTGTGTTCTACTGAAATAAACACAACACTTGGGTATTTATACCCGACACAGCAGCTATGGTCGAAGGATAAGGAGATCTGATCGAAGGATCATCTATCGACCAGACTATCCACCGAAAGATCCATACATACCTCGAAGGATGATATCCTTCGAGGTCCACATGTATCTATCGACGTACATTATCTTTCGAAGTCATCGAAGGATACAAACCATCCTTCGATGACATCCTTCGACACCAGCATGTTTCAACCAATGTGCTAACTGTTTGACCAAGTCAAACCGGAGGATGGTTGACTGGTCAAACTTACATCGAACGCACATATAAACAATTCTAAACACAAGACATCGTTTTGTATCATGACACATTACAGACAAAGTACAGACACAAGCAGCTTTGTCTTGATCTTCGTGTCTTCAAGTCGAAACCAAGTCGAACTGAGCCGAGTTGAACCGAGCCGAGTCGTGTCCACAAAATATGCATCAACAAACTCCCCCTTGGACGCTACTCGTGAGGTTCAACGTTATTCGTGAGATTCAACTTCGATGTCTTCCACGTCGGAGGATCTTCAAAGTCTTCACGCGTCGTAAGTAAAAAGTGTATCAACAAACTCCCCTTTTTCATTTAGGGAGTGTGTCAACAAACTCCCCCTTAGATTGAACTCTCCATTGAGTCATGCTCGTGAATCTTTTGACTTGACAATTCTTCAGATCCTTGTGGTGTTGATGAAGGGACAGCGGCAACTCGATCATTTTATCTTTTGAGTGCCTCCACTTCGTGTCTTCATTCCAAAGCTTTTCATCGAACATGTTCTCCTCGCCTTTAGCATCTGCACATGCAAGAAAGCTAAACGCATAATGAGAACAACAGCTTGGAATATAGTTAACATTTAAACAAATGACACATATGAGATCAAATCTCAATCAAACACCAACCGACAACAGTTTGAAAGTTTAGAAAAATATTCAATTTTAATCCTTTAACTTTCAACACTTGTTAACTTCGACAGTTTATGAAGATGCAATTGTTTTTCGGGCTTACGATCAGGATTTTGGGTAGGATAGACTCGAGTTCCAACATCAGTCAATCAAAAATAAACTAGAAGCAAAATCTTTTTGGATTTTATAAAGTTTATATTAAAACACACCTAAAATCTTTTTGGAATTTTTCATTTTTCAAACGTAAAGACGAAAAACAATAAATAAATATATACAAGATCATAAACTGAAAACAGTAAATAAATATCTACAGACATTCTTTTTGCGAGTTTCGAGGGTAAGAGAATCATATCAGTGTACGGTCATGTCAAAACACTCTTTTTGTTCAATTAGTTAACATTAAGATAAGCATCCTACAACGATTATCGATATTGTTGTCCACATAAGCTCAACTTATCATTCGTAATCATGGCGAGGGGATACGTTAAGGTATAATTTATACTTACCGACCGGTGTTCATCCACATCACGACACATTCCCGTATCAAGGTATGCACGAGGGTTCATCTTACCGGTGAGTATACCGATTATCATCTGTTTGACCGTATATGATGTGAGATTCTCACTTATTTGATTTGAAAACAAGCCCTATGTGATATAATCACTTATTGATGAGGAACTTGATTTTCGATGCATGAGGGCACAGGAGCAAGTCCGTGAACAGGTCAGTACTTTCGTACAGCAGAGAGACGAACTTGACTCCCGGAAAGAATCTGTGATATATTATCACTTGTTTGTTTGGACATGTGATTGTTGATCACTTATTGAGGTCGAATGCAATATGTACACGTATGAATAGTATCATGGAAGATCTAGACTTGCGTCCCCGTTATTTTTCGGTAAAAGATACAACCATGATACCCAGATGATAAGCAGCATAAAGACCGAATATCTCAGAACCTCGGCAATCTCTCAAACGAAATTTCGGTACTAAGACCATATGCCAATGAATGGTTCCCACCCAGTCTTCAGTCGATTTAAGTTTATATCACCCTGCACACTTTAAAATGATTGTGAGCCTACCGATACATCTTATATAGAGCTGCTTATTGTTTTTGCATTTAAGGTTTAAAGAGGTTTAGACAGACCACTGATGTACTATCATTTTCTCTTTTTCTCGCCAGGAAACTCATTTTTGATTTTCTATTGTTTTTGTGCTTTTGAAATTTTTCGATGTTTTTGGATTTTCAAAGTTGGATTTACTCCCCCTAAAATCAACAAACTAAGATAAAATTGAAAAACACAAAGGTATTTACAAAAATGACTTTCCGATGTTGGTTAACTCATGTTTTACCTCAATGCCGTTTACCAAAATTAATTTTTAATCAGAAAAGATTTATCGAATTTTGGAAAAACCAGTTGGCATGTCGGTTTGCGGTGTGGACCATGACAACATTGTCTGGCCAAAGAGTGCTGCGAGAGGATAACAATTTATAAAGTAGCTTAAGTAACGACAGGTAAAGGAGAGATTAGAAATTTTAAAACCGTATCCTGCAACTGCTTCGTGCATTGCAAGGAATCTGAGTGCTCTCCCAAACTGGATATCCACCCGGTGTGGATTTCAAAGTCGATTCTTTGTAGCTACTGAGAAGTCTCTTGACAGCAACAAGATCATAAACCTTCGGGTCCGGCTGGTCTTCAACATTTCACCAGCGAAGGTTTTTGTCTTTCTCTTGAGAAGTAGTGTGCGGTTGTTCAACCCATGCCAAGGCATCCGCACACCCGGTTAGTTTGTTCAACAAACACTTTTTCTTCAATCACACCGCGAAGAAATGTACACTGCACGATCGTCTTGTTGATTTTGAACTTCAAACGTGCTGCAGGTGCGTACATTTTGATTTGAATCTATCCTGGGGAACCCGATCACAGCCTTTAACAATTTAAACGTTGGAATGATTTTCAATTTGTCGAAGCTTCTCAATCCTTTCAACAGACACTTCTGTTCTCTTTCCATTTCACTTTCTTCTCTCCATCAAAGGCAACAATTTCTTCTGTCGCCTATTTTGTGCAGGGACACTCCACTATCAACAATCTTACGACTATCGAAAGTTCCTCCTGGAATATCCAACACACTCATTCAAAGATTAGACGGAGAGGGGGACCCAGGCCTTTGTGGACTTGGGTCGTCCTTGATCATCAAGGAAGGTGATTTCAATCTCCTGATGATTAGGAAAAAGAACCTGCGGTGCTCCCCCTGATTGAATTACCTGTTTTGGTCTCCAAGTTGTTTGTTCTTTACCAGTATTTGTGTTAATTGTTTTTGCATTTACTGGTTTTACCGTTTTAGGTTTTGCTTGAACAGGTTTATCTTCTTTGACTTCTGTTTTTAAGGCCTTTTCAATTACCTTTTGATTCTTTTGTTTCAACTTCTTTTCCCTTTCTTTCAAGACACGCGGGTCTTGTTTCGGGGAAACAGATCGTTTTTGGTAATTGGTTTCTTGGGGAGCCTTCAGCTTTTGCAGGTATGGGCAGTATCTGACAATGTGCCCAATGGTGCCACACTCAAAACACATTCTCCGCTCTACAAACCTCGGAGAAACATGTTGATGATCAGACGAAGAACCAGATAATGAACTTTGTGATCTAGATGTACTTGGACCTAAATCACATCCTTTGGTATGTTGGGTGTAATTATTCTGATCATTTCGTTTTAAAATTCTAACTTGTTTTATAAAATCGATGTTAGATTTATCCTGAAATGTTTCAAGTGTATCTGTACCCTTTGATCCAACAAAGTTCACCTTCTGTTCTCTTTTCTTAACGGGAGCTCTTTTGTTTTGCACCTTTTGCTGCTGAACCTTAGGTGCTTGAACATTCTTGTTCTGAGCTTTCTTTCCCTGTGTCTTACCCTTTCCTGAATTAACTTGTTGTTTTCGCTCAATTGGTTGTTTTTGGTTTCCGTATTGTTTTCTAATTTGTTCACACGGAATTGGATCACATTGAGTGACGGTAACTTTGCCACTTTTGTTCCCCAAAAACTTTTCAATACATCCTTCAAAAATTTGCTCAATTAAATCTTGATTTACATTTTTAATTGGAAAATCTTTGTTAGAGTAGATCTTATCATCTCCTTTGAGCGTGTACAACAAGTTACTCCCTTCACAACTAGAGACAAGGGACTCCATTCCTTTTGACATTTCAGTCTTACTCGGTTCCACTGGTGGATCACATAAGATGTGATTCTCAATTGGAATATCTGTTGTAACCGAGTTAGACTGTTGTTTCACAACCTCTATAGATTCATCATCCGAATCAGATTCATCATCCGAAGAATTAGTATCCACAACAATGGGAGGACTCTGTTCCTTAACACACGATGAATCTGTCACATTCTCAGATTCAGATTCGGATTGACCAGAGGATGATGTACCAGTTGTGAACCCGAGGCCTGCTGCAAAATCATCTAGATTGAGTGGCACTGTAGGTTCAAAACGGGGCATATCCTCAACATCAGGCGATTTGGAGTAATTGTGATTCATTGGGGGAGGACATGATTTGAATCCATTACACTTCCTATCCCCCTTTTTCTTCTGAACATCAATAATGTGATCCAAAACATAGCGGGAATTGGAATAGCTTTCCAATTTCTGCTTAATTGTCTCACATTCACATCTAGCTGTTGCTAACTCTACCATTTGCTTTTCAATTGTGTCAATTAAATCATTGTTAACATGTTGTTTTCTCAAAACAGCCCTTTGTAATTCAGAAACATCATGTTTTAGTGACGCAATTGTTGCCTTAAACTCCTTTTCATTTCTGGTTAAAAACAAGTTAGCTTCAGTTGCTTTGGAAAGATCTACAATCAATTCTTGATTGTGTTTGTGTGTGACTTCAAATTTACTTTCCTGTTCAGTATATTTAACCTTTAAACTATCACAATTTTCACAGCTAATTATAGTGGGTTCATCGACACTTACCTGACCTGATGAACTGTCGACATTAGCCGTAAAGGCTGAATGGAGAGAAGACGAAGAGTAAGCAGCTTGATCCACCAAATTAGATCTTCTTTCAGTTCCTGCTGCAGCTTCTTCCAAAGGTTCATCAATATCTGCATCGACTGACGCACTTGATCTCTCATCCACATGATCATTGCCTGAAGTGGAGGATTCTTCATCTGAGCTTCCACTATAACCAGAACTGTCTTCATCTTCAGAAGATGCAACACCATTGGTGGAAGATTCTCCACCACTGGCGTGCTTTAAATCCTTTACGACTTCAGCAAAACATGCTGTTCCACCATTTCCTCCTTCTCCAAGCTGAAGCGACCAATCACAACCTTCATCTATTTGAACCACCAGCCCCCGGTTGGCATTTGATGGCCCTGATTGGCCTTGATTGTTGACAGGTATCAACGTACGAACATTGTTCCCGTTCTGGTTCTGTTGGTTGCCTTGGTTTCTGAACGGATTTTGTTTCCATGCTGAGCTGGTCTTGTGCATTCCCGTTTGAAATGACCACGTTCACCACAGTTAAAGCATGTTACAGCTTGCTTGTCGAACCCATACTTGGTGTCTTTCTTGCTTTCCAAGTTGGTTCTCCCCGTTCTTTCCATAAACTCCTTTGCTCTTCGAATGGCACTAGCAAGAGCCCATTTAATATCCATCATTTCAAACTCATCTCTATCCACTTGCTGATAATCTTCATTGGTTAGATTGATATTCCCAATCTGACCTGCGATCAATCCACAATAAGCACTAACCAAGGTATTCAACATCTCCATATGCTCCTTGGCTATTTCGACACTGACTTTGGAAAAGTTGGAGGTGTCTAATCTGACAGTGTTTGGATTGGAAGTGGCATGAATGTTTGAAGAGCTTCCATAGAACCCTTGCTGTTGCGGTTGTTGCTGCTGAGGAGCTGTCGGTTTCACATCTGGTCTTGGATACATCAAGTATGCTGAAGGATCAAACTGATCTGTTGTGGAAGATCCGGTGTTTGAGACGAAGGCTGTTTGAAGCTTCGCGTGTTGAGAAGCTGGTTTTTCTCCACTGATGCCTCCTGCAATCCCAAAGTACATTTCTGGACTTTGAGGAGTTAGAGTTCTTTTTGCCTTAAGCTTTTCTTCCACATCCTTGTTCTCCAATTTTTGAATTAAATCATAAATGGTGATTGTGTCTAAAACACCAGTTTCTTTGAGAATTTCAAGATAACTGCTCCACTTTGCTGGTAAGCTATCAGCAAATCTCTTCACTATTTCTTGTGGAGTGGCATTGACTTTAAAAGCAAACATCTCGCTCATCAAGTGATGGAACCTTGTAGATAACTCTGCCAAAGTCTCATTCTCCATACACGTGAATCCTTCAAACTCTTTCTTCAGTAAATCTTGCTTGATCTTTCTTGATTGAGCATTTCCTTCACATCGTAACGTGAGCATATCCCACAAGCTTTTAGTAGTCGTGCAGTAAACAAACTGGTGGTAAATGTCTTTGTGAAGAGCTTGTGTGAGAATCATGAATGCTTTCTTTTCTAACTCAATTTTCTTCTTATCTTCATCAGACAGAGTGCTGTAAGTTTGTGGATTAGATCCTGCAACTTCCAACTCATTTTCAAATGCTGTGAAGAAGCACATCCATAGATCTTGACCTTGCCCCTGAACATAAGTTTTCAGCCTTTCTTTCCACCATCCCCAATCATTGATGTGATTTAACTTTGGCGGTTTTGTGCTTGTACCAGTTTCACTGTCGTTCTGCATCATAGATTGAATGCTGTTGCTTTGATTTGTGACCAATGCCCATTGATTTGCAGTTATCATTGCAGCTTGAGGTGGGGCACAAGCTCACATCCATGCAGTTTTGTCGAACTCTGGCTCAGGTTGTTTAGCTGATGATTGTGGAGTCGAAGTTAATTGAGTCCACCACTCACCGTTTGTTCCCATTTTATAAAAATTAATATATTAAGTGAAAATTGATTTAAAAAAAATAAATTTTCACAAACTATATTAAAAATTTCGAATGATAATCAAACAGCCGAAGGATCCTTGATCTAAAGTCCTGAAAAACACAAACTGTTAAGCTTAACCAGATTAGGATCGAAAGATGCACACAGGTTCGAAAGACAGACACTTGTTCGAAGGATCAACAGTGTTCGAAAGATCACTGTTGAGTCTCGAACAATGGTTTCGAAAGATTCACTAACTCGAAAGATTCACAGTTTGACAGATCCTTATCTTTCGAATATATATCCTTATCTTTCGAATAACTATCTTTCGAATAGATTCCCTTGATCGAAAGATATGTCTCTGACTTCGAATGATGGGTCGAAAGATGATTATCTATCGAGCCCTCCTTGATCGTAAGATGATCTTTCGATGTCGAAAGATATCCTTCGATTGCAACTGACACAACTGACACAAAGTTGACAGGTTGGTGAGAAAGGTGACGGGTTGGTGCACAACTTTCGGCAGAAGGTATGTTCAGACCCTTCTTTTCTGCCAAAATCAGATCTGGTTACCTACCCAAAGCAAACAACTTTCGAAAATAGTCAAACAAGATCAAAATACATAAAAGTTTTGAAGAACACTTGAATATTGGATGAAGATATCAAGAACAAGTCCAGAAAATTTGAATTTTTCAGAAAAACCGACACTGCCGAACACGAGTTTTGGCCGAAACTTCAATAAAAACCAACTTTTAACAATGTGAAAATGAAGAATAAACCGGTTTTTATAACAACTTTCAGCAAAACATGCAGATTTTAGAAGTATTAAACAGAAAAGTCCAGAAAAATACAAGCTTCTAAATCTCGAAACACACCCGAGAACACTCGGTTTTAACAAGGAAAAGAGCCAAGGCTCTGATACCACTTGTAGGTCCCTCTTCCGTGGATGAGGTCAAACCTTATCCTTGTTATATTGACACACTAGCGAGTGCGGAATCCAAGCTAGCATGCAAACCGAGTTAGAACACGCAAAAGCACGACACGCACAAGGTTCAACGATTAACACCACTTGTATTAATGCGTATGAAAGTTCCAGTTACAAGCTCAATGTTTACAGATGTATTCCGTAAACTCTCTCTCTCGTGTGTGTGTGATTTCGGCAGAATGCTGCTAAGTGTTCTATCCTTTCTCCCTTGTGTGTTCTACTGAAATAAACACAACACTTGGGTATTTATACCCGACACAGCAGCTATGGTCGAAGGATAAGGAGATCTGATCGAAGGATCATCTATCGACCAGACTATCCACCGAAAGATCCATACATACCTCGAAGGATGATATCCTTCGAGGTCCACATGTATCTATCGACGTACATTATCTTTCGAAGTCATCGAAGGATACAAACCATCCTTCGATGACATCCTTCGACACCAGCATGTTTCAACCAATGTGCTAACTGTTTGACCAAGTCAAACCGGAGGATGGTTGACTGGTCAAACTTACATCGAACGCACATATAAAAAATTCTAAACACAAGACATCGTTTTGTATCATGACACATTACAGACAAAGTACAGACACAAGCAGCTTTGTCTTGATCTTCGTGTCTTCAAGTCGAAACCAAGTCGAACTGAGCCGAGTTGAACCGAGCCGAGTCGTGTCCACAAAATATGCATCAACAATTATAATCCGAAATAATGTAACATCACAATATTACAACGGAAGTAAGGGATCCACAGGCGGATCGCAAATAAAATAACACTGTTCAACAGACTTTAGGCATCTAAGCTTGCGAGACTCTTTATTGATGCTAGGAGTAGCCAGCCAATTCCAATTAGTACCTGCACTTAGCCTTTTTGGGAAAATACGTCAGTTTACACTGGTAAATACAATCAACCGACTCATTTTGAAAAGGTTTTAAAAATGATTGATTTGAATGCACATGGCACAAATGATATTTTATAGCTTGGGACACTTATTTGAATATATAAACTTGTACAGGATTTACATGTTTCTTATGCGTTCA